>APFE031473738.1:0-10782 GCA_000404065.3 Pinus taeda
TAAAGTGTCAGCACATCAAACATGAGATTTTGAACTAAATGGAGAGAGTTGGTTTCTCTTATCCACCACCCAAACTAGAACTGATTGATATAAAATTTATTTAAAAACATCATGTCCAACTTAGAATTTAAAACTAACTATGTACACTCGAGCAACATCTCATCACACAAATAATAAACACATGATAAGTGGGAATTGAACCTAAATGGGTGGCGGTCAGTTTCCCCTTCTAGTAACATTGAAACAAGAACTAATTACATGAAAATGATTTTGGAAACATCTTGTTCCAGCCTAGAGCTCTTTAAATGAGAGTGGTTATGGTTTTTCGTTACCAACCCTTAGTTCAATGCGAAGAAATAATGTCATTAACTTTGATATCAACCTATATCAAGAGGATAATGACTTATTTTCTTAATGATGCAAGCTAAACCAATCACACCATATTCTCCCACCCTCAAGCACCTATGCAGATGTAAGGTTATCGATATTTTTATAAAATTATGTGATCAACTAGGGGAAAACATGTGGTGTGAGATATTTGATACTTAATAAACAAGATACCAACTTATCTTCACCTTAAAAACAAGATATAATGAATTGAATAAAAGAAATTATGTAGAGTTTAATTAAATTTAGCCATCTTTCCATATTGTTACATCTATTACAAAAATTCTTATTGCAGTGATATTTGAAGATCAAAACAAATTACTTATAATGAACCATAAATTGTGTTATGTGGAGGAATAAGTAGTTCATAAATTGTACAATGAAGTGAAAGATGTAGTGTGGCCTAAACATAGCCTCAAATACATAAGTTAAAACATTTCACTTAAATATCATACATTTAAACTATTATGTCTAGTCATGATTTCTTTCCTTTAGATATTATACCGGTTATGTCACTTTGTTTCTCTTCCTTAAATTGTTGTCTGCATATATATTCATGTTTAGTGTAACAAAAGTCCATGGATTAATTTTAAAAGCCAGGGTATAAGGTTGTGGAGGAGTTCTTTGCAAGCTCATCCATGGATACAAACCCTAGGTTTGTGAAGACTCTGTACAGATAAATTATATACTCCACCGAGACTATATAGAGCATTTTACTAAGTTATTCTCTTTCTTTCATTACAGATTCCTGTGTATGACATAGGTCTTGTATTTAGACCTAAGGTTGTGCATGAGTTCTTTGCGAACTCGTCTACGGCTACAAACCCTAGGTTTATGAAGACTTTGTACAGATAAATTATATACTCCATCGAGACTATATAGAGTATTTTACTAAGTTATTTTCTTTCTTTCATTACAAAAATTCCTGTGTATGATAGAGGTCTCATATTTAGACCCGTGTGCTGCTGCATGACCTATTTATCTCATATCATTTATCTGTTTATTTTAGGTGAAATATGATAAGTATTTATCTACTAGGAAAACCTGCATTGTCTCCTTGCTCTACTATTCTACTAAGAAACTAGCCAATGGTTTGTAAATTGTTAAATAAACTAATTACTCCAATGTATAAACTAAACAGTAAACAAATTTTCACTAGAACTAATTGTTTTGGTTATTTCCAACACCTATTATAGTAAATAGATCATTTCACTAAATAATGTTATTCAATTCACAATAAAACATATCGACTTATAGTAAAGAGATCACTCACTATAATAATGTTATTTCAATTCACAATTAACAATCGATTGTTCTACTAATAAAAATTACCATGATAGTATCACTTATATGTATCTCAATATGTATACGTTAAATAATTGGAAGATCTCACCACCTAGCCTCGGAACTGGAAATTACGTCCATATTCCCCCTCTAAGCCCTTCCTCTTTTTCCAATACAGAACAGTTGGGCACCTTGGGCATCAGGACTCTATCTAACCTCAAGTCCGATACCCCACAGCTTGTTCCTCAATTTTCCTTCCCGTTGGTTATAGTTATATTTTCTAGTTGAAGGAAGAGTGTAGCACAGTTCTCTGCCTTTTCCCAAACCCCCAAGGGTTCTGTCCTCCTTTTCCTTTAAGGAAAATAAAACAAAATGGAGCAGCAATTGGTTACACTGTTTCTTTTGATTCTTTTAACAATCTGGTCCAAAGTTTTTTAAATAATACTTAACAAAGCCCAATAGTTTTAATTTATTTTAAAATTGATTTAAATATTAAAACTTTATTTGATCAATAAATTTATAAGTGAATAAAGAATTCAATAATTGAAAAAAAACTAAATTATTATGGAAACACTTCAACAACTGCTAAGTCATCGAATTAAATTAAAAAAAAAATCACTCTATCCATGTCTCTTTTCAAAAAATAAGTCACTCTGTCCATCCTGACACAATGATGAGATTATGATCATTTTCAAATTCGCTTAAAAAACACCCGCTCCATCCATCCATCCTCACACACTGATTAGATTTGTTTTTAGATTCTTTCAAAAAATACCCACTCCATTTCTCCATTGATGTCACACCATTATCCATCACTATCACAAAATAAAGCAACGTGCAAATACCAAAGTGTTTTTGAAAATGACGAGAGACAATGCTGAAATATGATCGTTTAAAAATCACCCACTCCATCCATCCAATGCCATCACTCCATTATCCATCACTATCACAATAAAGAAACTTCTAAATGAAACAAAAAGTTTCTAAAAAAAATGATGAGACATTGCCCAAAAATATGGCACGGTTCAACCGAGAGCATATCTCTGAGAAACGGTTGTTGAAGAAAGGAGACTTCATCCCTTCAAACTTTTGCATAATGGGAGATTTCTCTTGAAAAGGGTGTTTAAAATATATCCTTAAAAGCATATATGCCTGAGCAGAAAGGAGGCTCATGCATATCTTATTGCTCATTCATATATTTATGATTTTGGGTTTGATATCGGATGGTGCAACCAAGGGAAATCAGTTGGTTAAAAAAGGTTACATTTGCACTTCACAATTTTTATTTCTCTTCAGGTTTGGTTTAACTTCCTATCTCATAGTTTATTTAATTTCACACAGAGCTACCAATCTAAGTTTTAATATTTTTCAGGGATTTTTGAACCCGGAATTTCTTAGTTACTACATATTTATTATTTCTTTTCGGAATTGAGCTACCCTATCCATCACTAATTAAACTACCCAACTACAAAGTATCATTTATTTTCAGCAAAAAAGTTCAATTAAATTTAAATAGAAAAACTTCGAATCATTTTTCTTTAACACTTTAAAATTAACATAATTAACAACATTTTATTAATATTATTTAAAAAAAAATTTTTAATTCAAACAAATATATATTATATTATATATATATATAT
Organism: Pinus taeda; assembly: GCA_000404065.3. Taxonomy (NCBI): domain Eukaryota; kingdom Viridiplantae; phylum Streptophyta; class Pinopsida; order Pinales; family Pinaceae; genus Pinus; species Pinus taeda. The sequence continues at coordinate 3,312 of APFE031473738.1, forward strand.
ATATATATATTATATATATATAATATTAAAAAAACATCATAACATTAAAATATGTTATAATTATTTCCCATTCATAAAAATATATTTTACCTCGATAAAAACATTTTAAGTAGCACAGCATCTATGATTTTATCTCGAAGTTCCAAATGATATTAAGTTCATGAAAACTAATTCAAAGATATTTTACTAAAATCTCCGACTCCTCGAAAATTAAAATTAAAATTTGTACCATCGACTAAAAAATACTAAAATATCTCTTCTTCTTAGTTTTGCTTGGGTTTGAATTTTCCATCCCGCATAGCCAATGTGTTTAATCTATAACCAAAGCAAGCACTAATAAAAAGAAACAGCTAAAAACAAATAAATAAAAATATCCGCACGACGTGGACGTGGACCGAAAAAGCATCGACCCAACCTATTTTAAAAGAGTCGCGGATTCAATTTAAATTCGAAAAACGTTGAACTCTCAATGCACGAGAGAGTAGAGATTTTATCTACGATTCCAGAGGAAGTAAGAGGCGGTAAAATTCTTGTAGCCGTTGAAGGGAGCGGGGCAATCCTCCTCCTCTTTACATATCAGGTCTGGCTATGCTCGTGTGTGTTTGCTTGTCTGCGTGGTTTGAGTATGGATTTGCTGTGTCTAGGTCGAGGTTGTGTGCGATAGAGGGGGAGGCTGGCCAGAGAAGGGCAGCCCAGTTGAGTTGGATCAATTATCTGTCATGTTTTTGTCTAACTCCCAGTTGAGTTGGATCAATTATCTATCATGTTTTTGTCTAAGTCTACGTCGAGTTTTTGTTTGAGTTAGTCATGGTTGTGTGGGATAGAGGAGGAGGCTCGCAAGAGAAGGGCAGGAAAAGTGAGTTGCTTAACAGTTTTTTTGGGTTCAAAAAGATCAATCATCTCGCAGAAATGGTATGTATGGATCAAATTCTATTTAATTTGAGTGTTTCTATTCATCTATGCGTTCTGCTCTGAGAACTAATTCCATTTAATGAACTAATTCTATTTAATTTCAGTGTTCTTGTTCAGGGACATGAATGAAAGAGGTGGTTGACGTTGGTGCTATTCAAAGCCTACCTCGTTGATCCCAATTACCTGGATGAAGAAATGAAATCGAATCCCATTCTGTATGTAGAGATGGCCCTTTATTAGATTAAACATGGTTCTTTAGCCATTCTTACTGAATGTAAGGCTCCGCTTCCTCCTCAATATTTTCTATTAGATTTATTTTTCCTCAATAATTTCTATTAGATTTAAATTTTCCTTCATTGCTTTAATCGGCCTGATCAATTCACCAAAGAATTTTACCATTAATGGGCTTCGTTCCCTCAATAATTTTACCCTCGTGTTCACCATACCATGCCATTTCTATTACATTTATTTTTTCATTCATTGCTTCAATCCAGTCATGTAACCTCTGGTTCTTTTCGCTGTAACATGCCATGTATTGTGCGCAGTGTTATTTTAACACGAAGTTTTTTAATATTTCCTGCTGTGTATAAGTTTGATCCGCGAGTTTTTAGATACGGGTTATCTGCTACTGTAATCCATAGTTTTTAACCTTTATATTTTTATTTGTAACCAATTAAAACCCACCTTGAAATAATGTTAACATGTGAATTAAGCCCAAAACGCACCAATGAATTTATTGGCTCAACCTCATTAAAACTTCATCCGCTTCTATCATCTTAAATTTTCAAATTTATATATAATATACGTTTTCAAATTCATAATAATACATACAGCTCTATGAGTTACTCTTACTTTTAAATTAATAATATTCCAACTCAGCTCTTTCGCGTCAATTGGGAATTCTCTGTTATATAGCCTTCAATCCTCTTTGGGATTCAACGCCCTGTACCATTACAGCCTTCGCCTTCTTTGGGATTCAACGCTCTGTACCATTCCTGCTATTTTTTCGGGAGATAGTTAAAGCCAGATATATTGTGTGTTAGTGTGCTACTTTAATCCATGGTTTTTAGCCCTGTAAATTTTATCATGTAACTAAATAAAACCCTGAAACAATTTTAACATGTCAATTAAACCCACCATTGAATTAAAAGAAGAGTCGATTCCATTTTTGAATTCATTTTGGTAAAACCCTAAACAATTTTAACATGTAAATTAAACCTTTTAACATGTCAATTAAACCCACCAGTGAATTAAAAGAAGAGTCGATTCCATTTTTGAATTCATTTTGGCATTTGCATTCCTTCACCTTTCCTTCTCCTCCTCTCAAAGTTTCCTGCATTGTGGTCGAGTCTCGTGTCATGTTTGTTTCGAGCTCCATGCTGTTTGTTGGAGCGTGGTATCTGTCTTTTTCTGTCATCTGTTTGTTTTGTCTGCTTGTGGAGGCATAGGCGTACTTGTGTTCTCTGAGAGCTGGAGCAGAGGTAGAGGCAGAGGCATTTGACTCTCCATCACAGCGTAGCTGAGGCATTCAAATGATTCTAGTATACATGAATGAATGAGAGAGAAATTGATTTAATTTTGGAAATTTCATTAACATAGCTCGATTTCTGTAAAGTGAATTAAAGTGTTTTTCTGTAAAGTGAATTAAACTGTTTCTCGACTCTCCATCACACGTAAATGATTCTGGTATACCTCAATGAATGAGAGAGAAAATGATTTAATTTTGGAAATTTCATTAACATAACTTGATTTCTGTAAAGTGAATTAATAAGATCATATGCATAGATGATCCATCATTCAACAGAAATCGAAATCGAAATCGAGAGAAAGGATCCTCAGCCTATCCATGGACATGATTTACCTCTGGGTTAGTAACAATTGGCACCACCTGCGGAGGAATATGGAACGATGTCTATGTCCCGCATTCTAACTCATGGACGGTTTAATGATTAGGCTTCTCATGCATATGAAGCTTTGGGTTAAGTTCCATTTCTAACCCTGATTTCTTTATCGACAGGCGCAGTTCATCATTAAAAGACAGCCTGGAGCAGAAGGTGAAGTATAAAAAAAATCCGGATCAATTAAGAACAACAATGTGAATTGGGTACGGTATGGGATGTTACACCATACTGATTCCTGAATTCTTTTCAAAAGGTGCAGAAATGTCCACAAGGTTCTGGGAATGGAGGTTTAAGAAGACTGTGCTGTGCCGGGTGGTGTTGACCGTACTAATTCCATAAATGGAAATTTCAAAAAATGAAGAAATCTCCACAATGTTATGTTAGAGAGATGGAAATTGAAAAATATTGTGCCTCCTCGGATTGACAGCAATATTATGTGCATCGGCGCAGAAGGCTATGCAACTAGTAATCAACAAAACCCAGTTGACTCGACAGAGTCATAACTTCCATTCGCAAACCCTCAGCCTGTCATAGATCCTCTGCCTCTGACAATCTCACTGTTGGATCTAGGCGATGACCATCTTAGAAGATGGCAACCGTGGCCACTCAGAGTGTTTTTCTGGACAAGCAATTCGTCAAAGACTGTGGTCCATGTTGTTGTGAACTCATCTGTCAGAGGTAAAGCGAGTTACATTGAAGATGGAGCGGTGTTTCAGATTGGATTTGGATTTGGACGGACTGCCTCCAATCAATATGAATCTGTTGAATTTGAAAGCGAAGGGAGGGACTCATTCTCCATCATATCATTTGGCTTGGCTCTCGTAAATTTATTTTCCAACTCTTTGTGTTCGATCACTCTGGCTATAGGTTACAGACAATCATTTAATTTTATTGATATAGCTCCATTCTGCCTTGTTTTTAAGCCCTTATTTTCTTCTTTTAAATTTGAATTGAAATGGTATTTTGGTCTGATTTTCTTAGTTTTTAAAATTAAATCCCAAATCCTCTGCATCCATGGATCCCTCTATAGAAACAGGGCCTGCCAATCTCGCTGTTGGACCATCTCATCTCCGTGACAGAAGATTTCAACAATGGTCGAAGATGCCATTTGGAGGGTTTTTCTGGAGAAGAAATTTCTCAGAGCTGTGGATTCATCTATGAGAGGTAACCATTTCTTGACTTTAACATAAATGTGTTTGCGTGTTTTGTTTGATGAAAACAATGTTCAGATTGGCATGCATTTCTTCATTTTCTTGTATCACAGTTTATTCAAATAATTTAGAATTTAGAATTTATAATTTATAATTTATAATGATCGCTGTGATGATAAGGAATTTATGTATTGTTTTTGTATTTTCATCTTTCATATGTGAGAAAAAACACCAATACTAACACGACAGAAAAGGGATTCAATAGAATGACAGCAACAACTTCCATTAACATTCTGTTTTGTGTTGCCTCTCTCTTAATTGTTTCTGCTCGCTTTCACCTCTACAAACATTGTCAAACAACCTAACAAAAAGAAAATATTGTCAAACAACCTAAAAAAAAGAAATCTACATACTTCTCTGTTTGCATTAAACAGTCGTGCAAACCCAGCATCAACAAGGGTAGTCTTTCCCATGCCACCAAACCCATGCAAGATTACTGCTTCAAACAGTCGTGCAAACCCCGCATGAATGAGGATAGTCTTTCCCATGCCACCAAACCCATGCAAGATTACTGCTGCGGCATTTTTTTCGCTTCCCATTAGTTCAATAACTGTTTTCAATGGACCTTTGATTCCATCTGTTGTAACAATAACTAAAGTCAAAAGAGATCACAAACATTGATAAACTCCAATGCAAAATTTAATTATTTAATTTCACATTTGTGTTAACTGAATTTACGTGGAAAAGAATAATATTTGAATTGTTTAATTATATGTGTGTTTGTATAATTATTTATTGATTTAAAATTATATAATAATGAAAATAATATTTTTGTGTAATGATTTTTTTAGTTGTAACTGATTGTTTATAATGTGAAAGGATATCTATGTATTATTTTAATATATGTAATTATTTATCATTTGGAAATTGGATGATATAAAATAATTTATTTATGAGTAGAATTGTTTTATATTTATAAGATATGTGAAATGGGTGTGGGATTATTTAAATGTGAAAATAGGTTTAATTGTTTTTTTTCAATGTACCCATAAATTGTATTTTTTATAATATGATATATGAGTTAGATGGCATGACATGGATATTTATGTATAGACATTGTCTTTTATTTATAATGATATGTATATGTTGGTGTACTTTATGTGTTTTTTAAATTAAAGTAAATTTTGTTTGTTTATGTGATATGATGGTTGTGCTTTTGCTAATTAGATAAAAGGATTTAGTTGAAAGATAATATGATGTTGACATTATTTCACATTTAATGTGTATATGTTTATGTATGAATTTGTTTTATTGTTTGTTAGATGATATAGTGATTGGTTTTCTTAGATAATATGCTGATTATTGATTTCAAATTGATAAGATGTTTTTGTTTTCTACATGATGTGGATTGTATTTGTTAAATGATATGATTATGACACCAATGATTATGTTTTTGTTTGTTAGATGGCATGCTTTAGGTTGTTTGATGATATGATGGTGATAATGAGAGCAAGAGAGGTAATGAAAGTGTGGGGCAGGAGAGAGAGAGGAGGGAGGGAGAGGGAGAGAGAGTGAGAGGGAGAGGGGGAGGGAGAGGGGAAGAAAGTTAGAGAGAGATAGAGAGAGAGTGGGAGAGAGCTAGAGATAGAGAGGAGGAGGAGGGAGGGTGAGAGAGAGAGAGAGAGGGAGGGTGAGAGAGAGGGTAGGGAGGATAAGGAGAGGGAGAGGGAGAGGGGGAGGCAGAGAGGACGAGAGAGAGAAAGATATGTGGGTACAAGGAGGGGGAACAGGAGAATGTAAGGGAGAGAGCAATAGAGGAGGAGGGGGAGAGGGAGAGGAGGAGAAAGAGTGGGAGAGGGAGAGAGGTAGAAAGAGGGAGAGGGGGAGGAGGAGAGGAAGAGAGCGAGAGAGGGAGAGAGAGAGGGAGAGGGAAGGGGAGAGGAGGAGGAGGAGGGGGAGGGAGAGGAGGAAAGGGAAGGAGAGGGAGAGGGAGGGAGATAGCAGGAGAGAGAAAGAGAGACAGAGTGTGGGGTAGGGAGATAGAGAAGGAGAGGGAGAGAGGGAGAGAGAAAGAAGAGAGGGGGGGAGAGGAGGAGAGAGAGAGGGTGCGAGAGAAAGGGAGGGGGCAAGAGAGAGAGAGAGAGGGAGAGAGAGATGAGGGGGAGAGAGCAGGATAGGGAGAGGGAGTTAGCGAGAGGGGTAGAGAGTGAGAGAGGGGTATGGGGAGAGGTTGAGAGAAAAGGAGAGGTAGAGAGGAGAGAGAGAGCAAGAGACAGAGTTGAAGAGGGGAGGGTGGGGTAAAAAGAGCGAGAGATGGGAGGTGGGAGATGGAGAGAGAGGGAGAGGGGGCGAGGAGGGAGAGGAGGAGGGAGAGGAGGAGAGAGTGTTATAGGGGGAGGGGGAGAGTGATAGTGAGGGAAGTAGTGGGAGAGCGGAGGGAGGGAGGAGAGGGAGAGAGAGAGAGACAAAGGGAGTGGGGGTAGGAGGGGGAGAGAGAGGAAGGGAGTGAGAGGGAGAGAGAGAGGGAGAGAGAGGGTGGGGGGTAGTGATAGGTGGAGAGAGATGGAGAGGGAGAGAGGGTGTGAGTGGGGGAAGGCGAGATGATGGGATAGGGGGACAGGTAGAGGTAGAAGAAGATGAAGTGAGAGGAAGAGAGAGAGTGGGAGAGAGGAGTGAGGGTGGGGAGGGAGAGAGATGGAAAGAGGGAGAGAGGAGGGAGGGAAGAGATCAAGAGAGAGGGTGAGGGAGAGAGAGAGATCAGTGTAAGGAGAGGGGGAAAGAGAGAGAGAGAGAGAGAGGAGGGAGAATGAGAGAGAGAGGGAGAGAGAGGAAGGGAGGGAAAGGGGGTGAGAAAGGGGGAGAGAGAGAAAAAGGGATAGGGGAGGGAGGGAGAGAGAAAGGGAGAGAGAGAGGTGGAGGGTAGCAGGGGGAGACAGAGCTATAGAGAGACGGGGAGGGAAAACAGAGCGAGACGCGTAGGGAGAGAGGGGTGAGGGAGAGAGGGGTAGGCAGGGGGAGAGGTAGAGAGAGAGAGAGAGGACAGGAGAGAGAGGGAGAGGCAGAGAAAGAGGAGGAGACGGGGAGAGCGAGAGGCATAAAGAGAGAGAGAGAGAGAGAGAGAGAGAGCGAGAGTAGGAGGAGGAGAGAGAGGGAGGGACAATGAGGATGATAGGGAGAGGGGGAGCTTGAGCAGGAGGGGGAGAGAGCGAGAGAGGAGGAGAGGGAGAGGGAGAGAGGGGGGGGAGGGGGAGGAGGCAAGACACCAGAAGAGGGATTGGAAGAGAGGGATGGTTGGGGGAGTAGAATGGAAGAGGGGGAGATGGAGATAGAGAGAGAGAGAGGGAGAGAGAGTGTTAGGGGGAATGAAATGAGGAGAAGGTGGGAGAGGAGGAGGTGGAGAGTGAGAGTTTGATGGACGGAGATAACAAGGTGAGAGGGAGAGGGATAGGGAGAGGGAGAGGGAAGGAGATAACGAGAGGAGAGAGAGAGAGAGAGAGTAGGTGGAAG
>APFE031473739.1:4138-18016 GCA_000404065.3 Pinus taeda
CGGGATTTGCGAGGCTGGTCTTGCAAAGGTTCGACCAGTTCAAGCCCTAACTCCTTATATCCCGACCTCGTTGGGGACATGCAAAGAAAAACAGAGAAAAAAACAGACCGCTTTGATACCACTGATCCGGATTTAAACAGGAACGCAATAGATTACAGAGATAAACATAAATACATAGATGCAATAACCATGAATAAAGAGATGCAGTGGAAATAATACTTCATTTCATTAATGGAAAATACTGAAATATGCTTACAACCAGAATTGGAAATAACCTAGCTAGGGCGATGGTAGCTTATCTCTGAGAAGAGATGTGCGGCTACATGCCTCTGAACTGTTCCGAACTGTTTTACAATGAGGCTCGAAGGCCTATTTATTGTTGAGAAACAATGGGAAACCCTTCACATTCCAAAACCTAACCCTAGAAGATGAAACGCCAAATTGTGGGCCCCGTTTTGGGTAAATTGGTACATCAATTTCCCGGGGTCGTAACTTTGGCATACGATCTCCGTTTGACGCGTATGATAGCTCATTAGAAAGATCTATCCGAAAACTACCACTTTAGGAAGGGAAACATTGGGCCATGGACCCATGTTGCCCCCAGATTTCCCAAAAAACGTCGTTTAGGGCCTCAAAACGGCTCCGGAAGTTTAGGACCCGAAAAAATTGCTAAAAATAGTAAATTATGCTACAATTACGGAAACTAAAAAACTAAAAGAGATAGTTGCGGGGGTCCAAATGGGACAGGTGGGTGGCCACCAACATCCACCTGGATCAATCTCAGAGTTTTTGGAAGAGATTTTGGTAGCCTTGTGTGATGGCGGGTGTTGTCACTCCTAGTGACAACCTCTGGGTTGATGGGAGACCAGTGCCTAGGACATCTTAATTAGTGTCGTCAAATTTATCTTAAAGACTTACAACACCATAGTCTGTCACAAGTAATTCAAATAAGATTCATTTGTAACCATCATAAAGATACAATGTATGAACCAACGCACACACAGGAAATAATGCTCGATCAATGGTGACCAAATCAGATTGAGAGCTTGCAACAAATCAATTGTTAAAACAAATGTAATGGTAGAAGACAAGAGAGGAGAAATCCATCATATAGAGCTTAAAATTTAATAATTCTATATCTCTGGATTTAGAGAGAAGCAAGAGTAAGGAGATGCTTATGGAATGCTAAGATACATGGATCATTTTTTAAAGACTTCGTTTCCACATCAATACAAGAATTTTCCATCAATAGCTTGATCTAAATGAATCTGCATCTAATGAGATATATATCGAGCAGCTAGGTGACATGAAATACGAGAGGAATATTTAAAATATATGAAAACACAAAGGGAGATGGACATACTGCAATCTAATAAGTTGGAACCTCCATAAATCTTGTTTTAATATTATGATAAATGTGCATACATCAAGATTCATAACATCGCCTTCACGAAAACAAGAAAGGCCCTTTCCAATAGTTTTTACCAAAAATTCTGAACCTTCTTTAAGTGTTTCTTCCCTCATTTTATAAGGATATGGAGAGATTGAAAAAAATTAAAAAAATATCTTAGTTGAGTTCCATCTATCTGATCGACCAATTATCTCGGTGTGCAAAGGCTCTGTCGCCCAAATCATTGCAACAAATTTTATTCTTTTATTTAAAATACAAAAATAACATAATAACAAAACATGTGAAAATTGAATGATGATTATAGAAAAATATCTCCATGTCACTTCCTGTGATGGCCTCTGATCAGGCCACATCTATGCCATGATGTTCTGCTTTAGCTACTTGGCCGGTTCACCTGTCGCTTTCCAGTTTAACTGCTTGAGTTCCCCATTTTCTAGAGCCGAGAGCGATCACCCGTGATGGCCTTAGTGGTGCTCTGTAACATAGTTGTCAACTCATCCTTCTTTTAAATATCTGTATTACATTATCAAAGCTTTTACTCATCGGGAATTTTATTCTTAAAAATGTTACGAGAAGAAAGTTTTGTTGTTCCTTGGCCCCTTTTGTTTATCCCCTTGAAAAGTGTATCCCATAAGCCTAGGTGTCATGACCTGTCACTTAGCCTTAAGGAACTAGGGAACTTAGACTCATTTTAGGGGCCATCCTTCCTTTGTTAACTACTTAGCACCTGAGGTTCTTTGACTTCCTCTTTAACATGCGCTAGCCAAATATTGGAGCCCCTCTTTATCAGAACTTTTTCAAGTGCCACTGTTGTAAAGTGCCGACATCCTCAGTCTTCGATATGACATCATCACTTCCACATGGAACCTCATGAGTGGTGACTCGTGTCACCCATATTTTCTCTTATAGCCCCCTCAAAATGCCAAAACTGTCTACCACATGCCCTTCCATACCACCAGATCATGCTGACATCAGATGCCACTATAGCCAATCAGAAACAATCATATGCTGCCACGCGTCCTGCTAGAGGAGGGAGAAAAGGGCTTGTCCACCTTTGGTTTTGTGATGGAATCCTTTGTTAATCTTTATTGGAGTCCCCTGATGGTTTTTGACACATTACCCATGTCGCAACTTTTAAAAGGTTGTCACCTTCAAAAGTTTTGATTCTCTAATTGTCGATGTTTCGATGTTGTGATATTGTGATGCACTGATCTCCTCCGGTCTCCGATACGACCTGCTCCACTCCATTGGACCCCCGACATGTAGGACCTCCGATATGTGATCATCGATATGCCTGATGTGTGACCACCGATATTATGCTACTCTGATGTTGCGGTCATCGATATTGTGGTGCTCTAATGCTGTGATCGCCGATCTTCAATGTCGTTGGACCTCCGATATTCGATCTTCGATATATTGGACCTTCGATATTCCTTCCTAAGGCTTCAATCCTTGAACTTCAATAGACTATAGATTTCGATGCAGGAGTCCATTTTTGGACTTCCACATATCATTGTAAAGCTTGTTCCAAGAACTTTCCAATGGAGAGGGTTCGATGTATGATGTGAGTCTTTTTTTTTCTTGGAAAATGATTACAATCCCCTCTTATCTTTTTCATTCTTTTGACATCATTTTGCACCATTCGAACCATTTTCAGTAAGTGATAACATTGGCTACAATTGGGTACAATGACTTGCTAACAAGGTACTGAGAACCTGCAACCTAATAGCCTTCTATCCGTGGGGCATGGAGTCATTTTATTCAAGCATTAAAACAAAAACAAAAACATAAATAACTGCAATTATTACTAATATTTTATAGTGGCACACCAGTATGTACAATGGGTGAGAAATGGAACTCTTAGTGCTGGAAGTAAAGCTCGAGGAATTTCCCATTTACAGGCAGCTCAAGCATTTCACCCTCCAATTTTTCTAGCATGATAGTATTGTTTCCCTTTGCCTTAGTAATCTTGAAGGGTCCAAACCATAAGGGATAAATTTTCCATGTTTCCATTTGCCTTCTCTTCTCACAACCCACCTCAAAACTAGATCTCCTAGCTGGAGAGGTCTGTATTTATCCTTCTTATCGAAAAAATACTTCATTTTTTGTTAGTAGTTGATTAAACTGTGGTTTACCTGCTCTCTGTTTTCCTAGATCTCCACTAGTTGATTTACCCTTCGAGTTAGGGAGTTTGGTTTTTATTCCACATATTGTAATATCTTGGCAACCATCATAGCGAGTTGTATAGGGAATATAACTACTTTCCCATAGACCAATTCGAAAGGAGATTTCCCTGTGGATCTTTTAGGAGTGACCCTATTATCCCATAAGGAAAATTTTAGTTGGGAGTCCCAATTTCTCTGGCTTTCTGCAATTGTTTTCTTCAAGATCCTCACTACCATTTTGTTGGAAGACTTAACTAGTCTATTTCCCTCAGGATAGTAGGTAGTAGAGTGGCCAATTGTAAGGTTGAATTTCTAACAAAAGTTGATAAATTTTGCAGAATTAAAAACCTTAACAGGACACCCAAATTTGGGCAGGATATTTTCCTCCATAAATTTTATGACCACAATGTCAGTTGCATTTCGAGCTGGGATTGCTTCCACCCATTTTTTGAAATAATTGACAGTTGTGAGTAACCACTTGTGTTGGTTGTTGGAAGGGGGGTGTATCTCTCCGATAAATTCTAGTCCCCATTTCCTGAAAGGCTCTTCTATACAAACATGGATTAATGGGAGTGGGGTTAATTTCTGCTTGGCAAACATTTGACACTGCTGGCAGGCCCAAATATAAGAGTGAATTTCTCTGAATAGATTAGGCCAATAGAATCCTACTTTCAATATCTTATGCATGGTGGTCTTCCAGTTATAGTGTCCCCCACAAACACCACTATGGAAATCATCAATTACCCTTTGAGTTTCTGTTCCTACCAAACAAAGAAGTAGAATTCCAACCAGATCTTTCCAGTATGTTTTCTGATTGGATATAATAAAATTATGGGATTTTAGTATGAATGCTCTATACTTGGATTTATCCATCTTCATCAGGCACTTCAAGAATAGAAAATAGTGGATGACATCCTTATACTAGGCAGATGTTTCATATTTGATATGAATTTTTTGGATTGATGTCTTGATCATCAGTTGTTGTGTCCCCTCTTTGTCTTCTTTTGTTAATAGGTTAATCCCCAAGGCCTGGAAATTAGACTATGATAAGATTTTGGCCAATCCTTATCCTTGATTATTTTAGTGGGCTTGATATTTATGTCATACTATTGGATTTTGGCAATCCTTACCTCTTTTTCCATCATTGTCCCCTTGCACCAAGATGTCTTTAACAACCGATATTGGAACATAAGCTACAATGTTAGAGTGTAAAACATAAATTCTGAAGGCCTTCAAAGATTTGACCAGGGCATAAGCCTATTTTTCCAAGATATTATATTTCAATTCAGCCTCTCGCAACACTTGGCTGAAGAAGGCTATAGGCTACTCACGACCTTTGTTATGCTTCTGTAATAACACAACAACTATAGTATGAGGGGAAAAAGAAAAGATGTAAAATGGTATTGAATAATCCGGGTTGACTAACACAGGAGCCTTTGAAAAAAATATCTTGATCCTAGAGAAGAATTCCTGGGAATCTGGGTTCCACTTTACTTCATTCTCCTTCTTCAACATCTTTGTGATACCTTTCACTATCTCTGCATAATTGGGTATAAATATCCTCAAGAAGTTAATCCTTCCCAAGAACACTTGGACCTCTTTTTTATTTCTAGGTTGGGAAATGTGTCTGATGCATTCCACATGCTTAGGATCAATCCTCACCCCCTCTTGTGCTACTATATTCCCCAAAAACTTACCTTTGCTCAAAGTGAACTGAGATTTCTTTGGATTTAGAGACAACCCATACTTCTTGCATTTCTAAAAAGTGAGCTTCAAATGTTCAATATGCTCCTCATTCGTTTTAGAAAAAACTGTGATATCATCCAGGTAGATCACTATGAATTTGTCTTGTTCTCCCACGAATGCTATATCCATTTCCCTTTGGAACATTGCTCCTGCATTTATAATGCCAAATGGCATTCTTGCATACATGAAGGTTCCCCAGGGTGTAGCGAATGCAGTTTTCTTCTAATCATCGAGATGCATTGCTACTTGATTATACCCTAAAATGCCATCCATCATGGACATCCAAGCTAAGATAACTACCTTCTGTAATATATAATCCATTTTTGGTAATGGGTAATTGCCTTTTAATTAAGCTCTATTGAGGTCTCTGAAATCCATACATAGTCTTATCTCTCCATTATATTTCCTAACAGGAACCAGGTTTGCCACCCACTCTGAGTACCTCAATGATATAATGATCCTGGCCTGAACTAACTTCCTCACTTCCTTCTCGATGGATGGGAGTAAAAAGGGATTGATCTATCTGAGTTTTTTCTTGCAAGGCTTCATTCCATTCTTTAAGGGAATCTTATGTCGAATAGCATTTGTATCAAAAGTATTTAAATCATCATATGACCAAGAAAATACATCTTTATAGGTTTTAAAGAGATTTAAGTACCTTTATTTATATTGATGGGGGATCCCATTTGACAACTTGATCATCCGAGGTTCGTGCTCTGAGCCAATGTTGCAATGCTCTACCTATTCATTAACTCCCTGTTCAACAGGTTTTGAGGCCACGTCATTGGATTTGAATAATCTCTCCAAAGAAACTAGGCCACGGGGAATGGAATTTCCCTTTAGCTACAGAACTCTATGCCTTGCGATACTTTCCTCCCAAGCAGTTGGGTGTTCCTCTGTTACCTCTTCTTCTTTTTGGTCGATCATAGAATTCGATAATTCCTCATTGACTTCCATGAAATGCTTGATTTTTTCATCATCTTTGAACACCTGCCAATGTCTCACATTATCAGGCACTGAGGTTCTGTACCTAAATTCGACTTCATTTTCGAGAAGTGGATTTTGTGGTGGCTTGAAATTACTAGCAACTATAGCCAAGGATTCAACCATTTGATTGCCTTCCCTAGGTAAGAATTGGACATTAAAATCTAGGAAGAAGTTGTCCATTAAATCCAAAAATTCATTTCTATAAGCCCTTAGCCTGGGGTGCTTAGTTTGACTTTGGTTCTTGATTTTATTTACCACTAGTTCTGAGTCTCCAAACATAGTCAGGCATTCAATGTTCAAATTCCTTGCTGCTTGCAAGCCTATTAGTAATGCCTCATACTCTACCACATTATTTTTTGGCTCAAATTCTAATTTGAATGAGAGGGGAATCAAGCTACCCTTTGGAGATATCAACAAAACACCTACTCCATTTCCTTCCGTGATAATTTTCACCATCAAAATACAACTTCCAGACTTTGCTACAATCTTTGAGCTGTTGATATAATTTGGTTGTTGGTTGTACCTATGTTTCTTCTAAAATAAAATCATCTTCTTCTAACATTAAGCAGGAGATATCCATTTCTTTCCCATATATAAGAGCATTATTTGGAAAATCAACTTTTGTAACTATTTTAACAAACCTTGGTTCCCTATACAATCGCCTTTCTTCTCCACCAAAGATACGGATGGTACCATAGGTAAGATCCAACTTGACGAAACCTCCAATATTTGATCCCCAAGATCTAGACAAAATCATACCGAACCTTGCAGGGATATCAAGTACTACAATGTCCATCACTACACTTTTTACTCGGATCTAGGCCAAATTAAGCACCAATTCCTTTATCCTACCCAAGCACTTTACCCTCTTAGAGTCAAAAGAGTAGAGATCTTTGTATGGTTTGGTTATCTGCAAACCTAGTTGCTCCATTACTAATAGTGGCATCAAATTATGAGAAGCGCCCAAGTCCAACATGCAGTTATGGAGAAGGAGATCATGTATTACTAACGTAAAAAGGTGTTGTCAAGGGATCTTGTTCTTCGACATGGGGTCCAAAAAAGACCATTTTCCTTTCTTCTTTGAGGTTTAAACTATCAGGTGATTGGACTTAAGGGATGGAAATATGAACTAGGAAACTTGGGCCTTATAGGTGGGTTGTTTCAAGAGATCAGATAACGAGACTGTGATTTTGACTTTCTCAAGCTCCTTTTGAAGATTAAAGATAGATGGGCCTTTTTTCTACAGTGCTAACCTCTACTGGTTCTTTTTCTTTTCCACATATGCACCAAGAAGGGGGAGGTGATTTCTCTTCTTTAAGGAATTCAGGCTTATGGCAGTTTGGATCTGAGGGATCCTTCTTATTTTGAATAATTGGATCTAAAGGACCCTTTCCCTTTCTAGCTAGCTTAGGAGGCTCTTGGGAGGAGGTGCCTTCATTTTTGTCTTGTCCCCTCGATCTCTTTCTAGATGTCCAAAGATCATATTTCTTATGCAATTGAGCCTACATGAAATCAACGAACTGCTCGCAGTAATCATCACTCTCACCATTGTTCAACATTGCATCAAGATCATCCTCCTCTTCTTCACATTATGACTTCTTGTTCTTCATCTAAGAAAGAGAATATAGGTTCCCCTGAACTTTGTTGGCATCTAGTATCTGCTCCTCCAGATCATCTTCTATATATAATGGAGGATGGATGTGATCTTGTTGTTATTTCCTCTCCGTTTTCAATATTTGTAGGGGAGGAATACTTTATTGGGGATTGATACCTTGATTAGCAGCCAAAAATTTCTTTCGTTGAAGGTTTTTTTATTTTCTAGCTCCATTCACTTTTTTATTTTTTTTATTTTGTAGTTTATTTAATAAGTTCTTTATCAACTTATCCATCTCCTCTTTTTTCTATTCTTGGGATTCCCTTCCATGACATTAAGAAGCTGCCACCACTTTCCCCTTTTTCTTCTCTCCAGGGTCGGTTCTTCTTCTTGACTTCTGTGTTGATGTAAAATTTTATTCTACCTCGATAACATTAGTTGGAATTTGGTCCAAGGTGTAGGACTTCCTCTTTCTGAGGGTGAAACCAAACTCTGATTCAAAGGCCCCAACAAAAATCACTCGGGAAACATCCTGTGGAGGTTTAATCTCAGCAGGTAGACTATTGTACAAATTATTAAACCTTTTTGTAAACTTTGAGATACCCTCATCGGGTTTCTTCTTCATAGCATTGAACTTAGTAGAATATACGCATTATCTCTCTTCTCTTCCCATTTCTGCATAAAATAATTCTCCATTTCTTCCCAAGTGGAAATGGAAGCATTTGGAAAGTATTTGAACCATTTCTTGGCTTCCCCATCTAAAGATTGTACGAAGAGCTGCAACACTACATCCTGGTGCTTGACATTCAAATTTTCTGCTACGGCATAGAAAACTTCTTTGTGTATCTGCGCTGATGTGTCATCTTCTTCATCAAACATGGGCAAGATCTTGAGATAGTCCTATGGCATAGAATTTAAAGGTTGAGGCATGTCAAGGGAGCATATTTTTTTAACAGTAAAATTGGGGCAACCATCTGGAGTAGAGGCGGCGATGCTTGATTTATTAGGGGTATTTGAGCTATGATCAATTGTGAGACAAATAACTAACATTGGAATGAGAAATTGTTCACACTATGGGTAGGGATACTCTGGAGGATATCTTTTACCTCCTCAAATTTAGGGAGGGGACGAAATGAGAGAGAAGGGGTGCTAACTAAAACTTCTTCTTCCTTGACATCTAGGGAGGTGGTACTGAGTAGCTGGCCACTTTCTTAAGGATATACTAGGACTCTAGGAGGGAATAGGAGCAATGAATTGTGGCATTTTGTAAGATGGATGAGGATGTTTTAGGAAACGAAGAGACAATAACATCAATATTGGGGGTTTTTTCCTTCCAAATCCTTCTGGATATTAGTCTTTCTAGGTCAGATACAGATGTCATTCTTTGCTAAGAGGTATTTGAGCAGGTATGGGGCCTCTTAAAATCCAGGGTGATGAACTTACGATTTAATAGTGGAGTCTCCAAAGTGATAAATCTACAACCCACACATATTTTCTCACCTTAGCAAAGAGTGTATGAATGTCGTACCCAGGAGAAAAATTCTCTAATCTATTCCCCAACAAAGACACAAAAATGATGTTGTCACTCCTAGAGATAGACTTTGGGTTGATGGGAGACTAGTTCCTAGGACATCTTAATTAGCGTTGTCAAATTTATCTTAAAGATTTACAACACCATTGTTTTTCACAAGTAATTAAAATAAGATTGATTCAGAACCATTCATAAAGATACAATGTATGAACCAACGTACACACAAGAATACATAGGAAATAATCCTCCATTAATGGTGGCCAAATTAGATTGAGAGGTTGCATCAAATTAGTTGTTAAAATAGATGTGATGGTAGAAGATAGTAGAGGAGAAATCCATCATACAAATCTTAAACTTTAAGAATTCTATATATTTGGCTTTAGAGAGAAGCGGGAGTAAGGAAATTCTTATGGAATTCTAAGATACATGGAGCGCTTTTTAAAGACTTTGTTTTCACATCAATACAAGGGTTTTCCATTAATAGATTTATCTAAATGAATATGCATCTAATGATAAAATATCTAGCAACTACGTGATATGAAATCTGAGAGGAATATTTAACATATATGAAAATACAGAGGGAGATGAACATATTGCAATCCAATAAGCTGGAATCACCAGAAAACTTGTATTAATATTATGAGAAATGTGCATACATCAAGATTCATAACACTTCCTTCATGAAAAGAGGAAAGTCCCTTTCCAATAGTTTTTACCAAAAATTTTGAACCTTCTTTAAGTGTTTCTTGCCTCCTTTTATAAGGAGAGGGAGAGCTTGAAAACAATTGCAAAATATCTTAGCCGAGTTCGAAATGTCTAATCGATTAGCTGTCTGGATGTACGATGGCTCTATCGCCCAAATCATTGCAACAAATTTGGTTCTTTTATTTAAAATACAAAAATAACAGAATAACAAAACACGGGAAAACTGAATGATGATTATAGAAAAATATCTCCATGTCACTTCCTGTGTGGGTAAATATTGGGACAATTTTGAGGCCTGACACTAGTAGCTCTGCAGTGTTGGAAGGTTGTGGGTTTATTTACTAGTTCGTGGAGCCCTAGACATATTGGGTAGAGACTGATAGGGTTGGTGTTAGTGATGTATGATTGTGAGGTGGAATCACTATGGTTGAAGGTTGAGGTGGTTTGGCCTCTGGGATCCTTGGTTTGGTTTTATCTTGGTTTATTCTAGGATATCCCACATTCATGCTTTAAATATGGCACAAGGGTGATTGGCTAATAAAGAGATTTGGTTCAGCCCAATCTATAGTCAGGTGGTAAGTGGAAGTCCCTGACTTGGTTGGTTTTCCTATGTTAATATGAGCCATTTTCTTATTATGATCTATGAGAATTTGTAGTATTACATTGGTGATATTATCGTTGAGTTTCCATGGTTTTTATGCTAGTTATTTTCCAGTTATATGTTGGTTATATAATGTGTACTATCTATGGCTCTGTTTTGCTATACAACAACCCTCCCCATTTCAAAATTTTTCATATAAGACTTTAATAAGAAATTGGTCCCTTTAGAATTTATATAATATCAATAAAACGTTTGAGAAGAAATTTTTATAATAGGTCATATAAAAATTTCCTTTTAGGGTAGGATAGATTGCAATCGCAACTTGCAAAACTTATGGACCCATGGAATTCCTTTTATGAAAATCTGATCCGATTTGAGTCATAATAAAACCTTATCGAAAAAGCTTTATCAAAGGAAATAATTATAAAAGTGAATTGTCGCATCACACACATCCTTTATCTCAATGGTGGACTTAAAGTGTTCCATTGAGATCAGGATCGACGCGATAACTCTATCCGAAATCGCATATCGCTACTCATTAAGAAAATGTTTGAAGTGTTCCATGGAAAACCTTCGAAGCGATAAGCCGATCGCATTCGTGCATCGCTAAAATCATAAGACACATCCAAAAATCTCCTTTGAAATCTTATGATGTGATTTCATTATCGTATAGCATGCGTTCGATAAAGGCAAAACATGCAATATTACAAACATGTGCGGTTAAAGTTATAAGTCAATTATAAAGAAAATTTAAATGATTTATCAATTTTAAACTATGTTACCTCCCCATGCCATCTCACCACTAATCGCAATCGCAACCACGCAGAGGAACCATTTAAGCATGACACTTGTAACTCTTGATCTGCGATATGCGATTATCGCTAATCGTCGATCAGAAAGTCATGATACCCATTCTAAAAAAGGACCATTATAAATTTACGATGTGACATACCATCACGACATTAAAGTTTCATGTTGGAAGTTACGGGGAAATCATTAAGAAGCAGTTATGGTTGAATCCTTCAAGGATTTCATCCGTGGTGGCTTAATATATCATAGATCTGTAGCATCTATTATGCTTAATTGATGTTAGTCTTGTGAGCTATGTATTAGCTTTTAACAAGTTTTTTTTCCATTGTTATGTCCATCTGTTTCATTTTGCAGAACGAATCTGAAATCATCAGTCCACAAAAGAGGTCTAATAAATCTTGGAAAGCAAAGGTCCCCGTCATAACGAAAGATGAACCAGCAAAGTTGGCACTAATAGCTAATACTACCTGTTCAGGCCTTGGAAAGACTTCATGGGAAGGCATATATAATCTACTCGAAGGTGAGGAGCCAACCGTAATTGAAGAAGAAGGAGCAATGGCTGGTTCAACTGATAAATCAAAAAATACTCTTAACGATTTAGCCAACTCCTTCCTCCACAAAATAGTAGCCCATACGAAAGTGTTACCATACAATGAACTAGTGAGATGGGTAATAGAGAGTATCAATATAACTGACAGAGCATTCTATATAGCTGATGGAAGGATGTTCAGGACATTCAAGGCAGAAGATATCAAGAAGATGTATCATTTTCTAGACGCCCAAAAACATTACAACAAAGCATTTTTAGAAGCTTTCGCCAAGGAGAATGATGTAAAGTTGGACCCTATCAAGCAATGGAGACATTTCCCAAACAAGCATAAGCATGAATCCTCTGGTATGTACTCCATGGACTCCTTAGCATCTCCCTATTTCTATGCTAGTGGTATGATATTTAGACTCTTTGGAACCTCTGATTTAGCTAGATTTTCCATAGAAATGGTGCCTTTAATGGAAGCAATGATTAACTCTTTTATCATGGATTCGGCAACCATTTTATCAGATAAAATGGCTAACCTGGATAATACCCCCATTCTATATGAGCGCCTACATTATGGATACCATCTGTTTCAATTCTGACTTCCCCATTCTAGGTTGGAAATGGACTCCTCAAGACCCAACTCCTATTCACATTTATCATAAGTATTTGTGGAAGGCCCATTATAAAGATCATATATATAGAGTTTTCCATGGTTTTGTTTTACCCGTACATCAGACCATATTCAAGAGACCTGCTCCTCTGTTATCTGATGAGGCCAGTATTGACCTAACATCAATCGACAATTGGTTGGGTGAAGAAAAGTTCACCTATGTCAGACTTTTTGGCAGCCTCACAGATCCACAAGTTCTCGCATTATACATTCTTGATAAGATATTGGCCAGAGAAATAGCTTACCAGATAATGGAGCAAGGAACGTCCAGGAACCTCAAGGAGTCCAAGAAACAAATGTGGCCTACATTTCCCGTCCATTGTGGTACTTACTCATTGCATGATTTCAAACATGCTAAGAAAGAGGCAGAGAAGATAAAAATTCTGAAAGTAGCAGTCATCCCTAAGAGACAATATGACCCAAACGAAGTGGCTTACAACTTTACCTCTTAGGTGAAACTTACCAAATTTGAGCATGAGAAATATGACTATGATGAATTGTTCACTCCAGCTGAATAATTTTCATAGTTAAAACATCTAGTAGGGATCAAATTGGGAGCAGGGGAGATAGAGAATTTTATGCAGTTCAGGACACAAAGGTTACAAACAATACCTATGGATTTATTGGCCACTACCCCTATGGTGCAGCAAGAAGGTCACAGTGAAGAACACACTATTGAGAAGATTCCCAAAAAGGAGCAGATAAAGGAAAAGATCAACGAGCTCCTAGATACCAATGTGCATATTGATGCCAACGTAATCAAGAAATGGGAGAAATTCGATCATCAGATCAAGAACCAGAATGACTCCCAAAACATTAGTATACCAAAATCGCCCGTAACACAAGAGCCTATTGCTACTAGTATTACAATTGAAGGGGCAGTTGGCACAGTTAACACTCAACATGATATTGGAATAATTCTAGAGAATCCTTTCGAAGAGATTGTATTAAAGGTTGAGGAAATACCACCCCTGGATGTAATTTACAGTCCAAAGCATAGGGCTGTGGTCAAAAGACAGAGGAAAAAGAGGAAAATTGACCAGGGATCATTCTCAACTCCTCAAGTTGAACTTATGATTGTGGTATGGAAAGACTCAAAAGTTAATCCTTCTGAGGATTT
>APFE031473739.1:29065-43717 GCA_000404065.3 Pinus taeda
AAAAGAGGAAAATTGACCATGAACCTTTCTCAACTCCTCAAGATGAACTTATGAATTTGGTGTGGAAAGACTTAGAAGTTAATCCTTCTGAGGAATTAACTCAGTTATCTCAATATGTAGGTGCCTATATAGCCACTACAATGGACAAAGCCTCCGAAGTTAGCCAACTAATCAAAGAACAGGATCTAAGGACCATACAACTTGAAGAGAAAACAACAGTGGAACAACAGAAGATCGATCAGCTTGAGCAATAGCTAGCAGAGCAAAAACAATAGAATGAGCAACTGAAAGAACTGTTAAATCTGGAGAAACAAAAGACCGATCAGCAGGTTCTCCAGAAACAACAAAAGTTGTGTCAAGAACTCAGCAAGCTTCAAGTGGCACTTCAGCAGTAAAAGGAGGCCAGAGAAGAACATATCGCACAACTCTAATTACAGGTAGAGAAATTCAAAGGTTATCCGAAGATTGATGAATTCAAGAAAGAAGCCCTGGAAGTGACTAAAGCCTTATCTTGGCAACTGAATATCCTTTGCCATAAAATATCATTGGTTGACCCATTGTGCATCATCACTATATCACTCATTGAAAAGGCAATTGACACCGGGCTAGAATTTGAAATTGCAGACGAGAAGGTCACAAGATTTCTCTCTTGGAAAAGTTCAGAAGAAGGCATGGTTGCTAATCTACCAAAAATCAGAGAATCACACAAAGAAGTCTTGTTTTCAGAGTGGGAATCACAATTAATAAAGGTTGAAAGAGCTACTTCCAGAGCCAAGGCTACAATGAAAAATGTGATCGAGTTGGTAAATGACAACTTATATGGAGCTAACTTGATCTCCGATTTCTCCCTAGGAAAGCTCTCGAAGGCAAGAGCGCTAGAAATTCAATGGAGAAAGGATCTGGCCAGCAGAGAAGAACAAATCGGCAAAGTACAAAACTTGACTTGGGATGCATTTTGGTTCTTCCTAGTCAAGTTGCACAGTTAGTAGATAGCCACCAAATGCCTTGTCAATGCTATCAATCGCATGATTCCCGAGCTTTCTATTGCCACATATACAGGTCAACTACATTCAAGGCTAAGTCATCTCTATAAATTCGATAAATGCTCTCAATTTGTTAGCTACGAGTGCAAGAGGAGAAGTAGATACAATGAATAAGTTCAAATGCTATCACATTTTTATTTTCATAAATCAAATCCAGATTTTCATGTTTGCAGTTTCAACATCTCAAAGCGCAATTAGTTTTTATTTTTAGTATTTAAAACCTTTCATATCTTTGAAGAAAAGGTCCTCAATTTGCATAAAACTTGACTTGAGAAGTTACACTTTTGTACTCCTTAATATATTTTTATCAGTAGTGGATCAAGGTTTTACATTTTTGTGAAGAAACTTTTCTCCTGGAAGTTATCTCAAATAAGAAAGTGGAATCAAAGTGTTATTTGCAATGGAAAGATTCAAATGCATGCGGTATTTATATCACTATTATTTTGTCTTGTTTCCTTATGTGATGAAGCATTCCTTTTAAAAGTTTCTATTGTTGATATATGTATGCTCTTCAAACAATTCTTTAGCATGTAATTTATGAAGATTTAGAATTGCTATACTTTAAAGATATATGTCAACAATATACATTTTTATGCATGCAATATGTTTTTATAAATACTTTGTTTAACTTCTTAAACAAGGTAATCATTATATATGAATGCATCTTTCTATTGATAAGTAAGCCGTCTATATGATTATTTATATGTTAGGAATAATCAGAAATCGCATTGTTAATACAGTACCCGGGTTAGATAAGTATATTTGTATATTTTTGAGTTATAGATTAAAACACTTATCATCCTTATTATACATTATAAAACAATCATCCATCAAAACATTCATTATATGGGAAACTAGTCCCATAATATCTAGTTGGAGCCACCACACCAAATAGAAAAGGAGTTGTACTAAGGTCTGGACTGGGTGGTTATCCCCAATGTTGGTGCTACGATTTTAGAGGCATCAACGGGCTCTTGTCATGACTTGTTTAGTTATTGATTGGGTGATGAATGTATGGACTGTTACACAAAAATATCATCACCATGATTATTTGCAGTCAGTATGGGTCTATCATCACCTATACTAGCCTCCTAAGCAAGTCTCAGACCTTAGCTCTTCATGTCAAGCTTTGCAAAAGAGAGAAAGACTTTGAAAATCAATATTACTTTGGTTCCGCACTTTCTCCTACTTTTACTTGCGGACCCGCACCCTTTTTTCATAATACCTGCGTATCTGCACGCTCTGTCTGTAAAGGGGTGGGTGCGTACCCCTGTGAAAGTCAAAAAGGCGCAAGTTTGTCCTAAAAAACTCACTTTTGGATTAAATCTAGATGTTTCTAGAAGGATTTTGACGTGGATTGTTCACTCCAAGGTGGTTCATGCATCCCCAAAGAGAAGGAGCTAATCCCTTGATAGGAGGAGCTATCCCTTTGAAGGAGGGATTTATCCCTTTGAAGAAGGACCTAGCAACTTCCCTCCATTGCACTATAAATTAAGGCATTGGGTCAGTTGCTAAAGAGGTTAGAAGATGAACATTTTGAGGGTAAATGCTAATGGAATTGGGACTTCCTAGTTAAACTTAAGAGGAGAGATCACATACCTTTTGGGTTTCATTGGGAAGTGAGTGAAGCTTGTCAAAGTAGAGGAGACTTCTTGTCGGACCCTGGGAGGAGCTTGTACAACATCAAGGCTCAGGTTGTAAAGTTCCTCTTCATTTGAATTAATACAATCAGATTCATTTTTCTCAACAAATTGTCTTATGGTTTGTTTCATAATCTCCTTGATCATTATGATGAATATGCTTTATAATATTGGCTTTTCAGGTGCTATTTAATTTGTTTGCTTGTTTGTGTTTGAAGAATTACACTTCAAGGAAGCTCATTTGGAGCGAGGCTTCCACAAACTTGCTTTGGACCGAAGGTAGGACTAAAAACACTTGTTTGCCTTTATTTTACTCGCATATTTAGAGAAAGATAGTTTTTGATTGGCTTGCTTGTCACTAGATATCAGTAGATACTAGGAAGGTCGATCTTGTCCGCAACCTCGACTCATTCCGCGTGACATGGACTAATAAGTGTTTTTGCAGCTCTGTGTAGAGGGAATAGAGCCTTCTTGGTCATTCTCAGATGAATCTCATACTCCTATGATCAGATATGCATTCATGACCTGTAACACATATGTTTTACATGTGTTTGATGTTGGGTATGTGTTAATAATAGTTGAATAGAGCCAAGGATGGGGGGAAGATCCAAAGATGGTGGGTGAGCCTACCCATGGTTTTGTGCATGGGGTTTTCACATGGTTTTGGGCATGATGGTTTTTTGCCCATGATATTTTATAGATCTGGTCAAGGGAACTATGATTATGTTCTAATATAGGGTTAGTGGATTAGGGTTTGAGTGCTTCGACATGTATATATATGTATTGTAACATTGAAATGAATATAATGAAAAATCAATGTGGTAGTCCCGGTTTTCGGATCTAGGGGAAAATATCTATGTATATTTGTTTTATGTTCTCTCCATTATATATTTTTTTGTTTTAAGAATTTGTTTGTAGGTAATTTATGTACAGGTTTAAAAGCTAGATTTGGTATCAGATTTATTTCAGTTTCAAGGGGATTCCTTTGCTACTAATGGGTTTTGCTAAGGCTTGTGGTAGACCCTATTCAGTGGGAGATCTTCGGGATTGATTCTTGTGGTGAAAGAAGATGGCTAAGAGTTGAAAGATAGAGATTGAGAAAATTAATGGTTAGAGTTTGTAGTTGTGGAAGCTCAATATAGAGGATCTCTTGGTGGATTGAGATCATTGGATTATTGTAGATCTAAGCACAACACCAACAGGAATGTCGATAGAAGACTGGGCGAAGTTATATCAAAAGGCGAAGAGATCAATGTGGTTGTGTCTCTAAGATTCAATAGTATTGAATGTATCAAGGGAAGCTACGACGAAGGCTTTATGGGACAAGTAAGGGATTTTGTACCAATATAAGTCTCTGGTGAAAAACTTGTTCATAAAGAAAAAGTTATATAACCTGAGGATGAAGGATGGAGACTCGATGACAAAGCAAATAAACACCTTTAATATTGTGGTAAGCCAGTTTTTATTTGTTGATATAAAAATTTCAGACGAAGTTAAGTGCATCATTTTGTTGTGTTCTCTACCATATTTGTGGGATAGTCTGGTTGTTACAATAGGTAGCAATACAACTACCTTAAAGTTTCATGAAATAGTCTCATCCTTGTTGTTGAAGGAAATGAGACGAAAAAATATGGAGAGCCAAAATGGAGATGCCTTGTTTGTGAGAGGAAGGTCCCAGAACAAAAACAAAAATAAGTCCTCAAGTGGGAGCTCTAGATCTAGAGGGAGATCTAAATCTCTAGGAAACTCTATAAAGGTGTGCTGAAAATGCAGAAAGGAAGGGAACTACAAAAATGATTGTAGATCTAAATATCCTGAAAAAGGAAAGCGATCTGATGATTCACCTTCTATAGAGGCAAAAACCACCTCAGATGAAGTTGGGGATGTGTACTTGGTTTCTTCTTCAAGTACACATGTAGACCATGAGGCATGGTTGATTGACTCAGGTGCATCCTTTCACTTCACTCCCCATAGGGGGTGGTTCTGTGGGTATGAGAAATATGATCGTAGTGATGTCTTCTTAGAGGATGTCAGGAAGGCCAAAATCATCATACGTGGAAAATTCAAGTTGAAGTTGCAAGGTGGAAGGATTAGACCACTTCCTGGTGTTCTGCATATTCCTACATTGGCCAAAATTAGATTTTTGTAAGAAAGATGGATGATGCAGGTGTAAAAACAATGTTCAAGAATGATACCTACAAGATGGTTTTGGGAGCACGGGTATTAATGTAGGGAGTTTGGATTGGAACCTTTTACAATCTTCTCAGTAGTTGTTATTAATGGGTGCAACAATTTTATGGTTCCTGAAAGTAGAGTAGAAAATATAGTGGTCTCTGGAGAAAAGACCATGTTATGTCATCAAAGGCTTGGACATATTGGAGAGAAGAGCTTTCAAATACTGCATGGTAATGGTATGGTAGAATGTATGTCTAATTTCTCTCTGGATTTTTATTTTTGTGAACATTGTGTATATAGGAAGCGAAACCGGGTGAGTTTCCCCTCTGGTGCTCAGAGGGCGAAAGGGATATTAGAGCTTGTGCATTGTGATGTGTTTGGACATGTGTCAGTTCCATCACTGGGTAAGTATGTGTACTATGTATCATTTATATATGACTTCTTGAGGAATACTTGGATATATTTCCTCCAGAAGAAATCTAAAGTCTTTGATTGGTTTAAAGAATTTAAGGCTCTAGTGGAAAATTAGATAGAGAAGAAGATTAAGGTTTTGAGGACAAATAATGGTGGAGAGTTTTGTAAGAAGGAGTTTGAAAATTTATATAAAAAGTGTAGTATAGCATGGTAGAAGACTACTCCATACACACCTCCACAAAATGGTGTTGTAGAAAGAATGAACAAGACATTATTGGAAAAGGAAAGAAGCATGCTCAGTGGTGTTGGATTAGGGTAGGAATTTTGGGCAGAGGCAATAGATACTCCATGTTACCTGATTAATATATAAACTTCAACAACATTGGAGGATAAGACTCCACATGAGGTGTGAACTAGTAAGAAAACCTCTCTTTCATATTTGAGGGTATTTAGTTGTGATGCATATGTACATGTACCAAAGGAGAAAATAATCAAGTTGGATACTAGATCTGAAAGGTGCATCTTTATTGGGCATAAAGATGGTTTAAAAGTCTATAAGATTTGTAACCCATAAATAAGGAAGGATGTGTATAACTAAGATTTGGTGTTTAGAGAGGTGAAATATGTTATTAAACATGAATTCTTACCAAAGGAACTTGAGAAGATAGAGTTTGAACTAAAGGAATAAGAATTAGACTCTACAGAAGAACATGAATCAGAAGAGGAAGATTCACATACTCTATTTTTTAGAAGATCAATTTGAGAGAGAAGGAAACCAGAGAGGTATGGTCCATCTTCTTTTTGTTCAAATTTTTCTTTATCTATTACTGATGATGATCCTATAACTGTGAGGCAGGCAGTGGACTCAGAGGATATTAAACTCTGGAAAGAAACCATGGTTGATCAAATGCAATCTCTAGACAAAAATGAGGCTTGGGATTTTGGTGGATTTATCGGCTAGAAGGAAAACCATTAGGAGAAAATTGGTGTTTAAGAAGAAGATGAATGCATAAAGAAAGGTGGAGAAATACAAAGCTCAGTTGGTAGCAAAAGGTTATTCCCAGGTGATGAGAATTAAGTTTGGTGATATATTTTCCCCTGTTTCCAAGTAAGCTTCTATTAGATTACTTTTATCTGTTGTTGTTTCTTTTGATTTCGAGGTAGAATAGATGGATGTGAAGACAACATTTCTTCACAAGGATCTGGAAGAAGATATCTATATGAAATAACCTTAAGGCTTTGCGGTGAAGGATAAGAAATAATCGGTATGTAGGTTAAAAAAATTCTATGTATGGGTTAAAACAGTCACTGAGGATGTGATATCAGAAATTTGATACATATACAGGGACTTGGCTTCACAAGGAGCAAAGTGAATCACTTTGTGCATTTTACATTTATTGGTGATGGTGTTATTTATTTGGTATTGTATGTGGATGATATGTTTATGATTGGAAATAATAAAGAAATTATCCAGGATTTTGAAGACCCAATTGTCCTCTAGATTCGACATGAAGGATTTTGGTGCTGCAAACTATATTTTGGGCATGGAAATTAAATGATATTGGGCAAAGAGGAAGCTATGGTTAAAATAGAAGAAGTATGTTGAGACAATATTGTATATGTTTAATATGCAGGATAGTAAGTTGGTGAAGGTTCCTATTCCTGTAGGTGTAAAATTATATGTTGAACAATGTCCCAAAACACAAGAAGAGGAAGAGGACATGTCTCTTGTTCCAAATGCAAGTGCAGTTGGTAGCATGATGTATGGGTCAGTACTAGACCAAACATTTCACATGTAGTGGCACTATTGAGCAATTTTATGTCAAAACCAAGGAATGAGCATTGGACGACAATGAAGTAGGTCTTCAGCTATTTGTGTGGAACTAGTGATTATGGTTTTGCTATCAAGGAAGACCAGGATTGGACAGAGTTTTGCACATTCATGGCTTTGTTGATGCAAATTGGGCTGGAGATCTAGATTGAAAAAGATCTACAAGTGGGTATGTGTTTAACCTATTAGGAGGAGCAATCAGTTGGATGAGAAAAAAATAGTCTGTAGAGTCACTTTCAACTACAGAAGAAGACTACATGACAACCACTTATGCAAGCAAGGAAGTAGTTTGGTTGCAAAGATTGTGTTCAAGTATGGGATTGGTACAATGAGCTATAAGGATAGATTGTGATAGCCAAGGTGCAATTTTCTTGGCAAAGAACCCCGCTTATCATTCGAAGACAAAGCACATTGATGTTCAATATCACTTTGTGAGGGATATGGTTGAGGACAAAAAGGTGTTTATGCTAAAGGTGGACACTTTGCAGAATGTTGCAGATGCAATGACAAAGTATGTGAGCACTGAGAATTTTTCTTGGTGTAGAGAAACAATGGGCGCTGCAGGGCTGGACTAATGACTAAGCTCTCTTGTGATCATGTGTGTGGAAAGAAAACAAGAAGTGGGAAAATGTTGGGTATGTATTATACTCTTTCCATGATTAGCATCAAGTGTTGTAAATTACTTTGAGTGTAGAAGGGGGGTCACAAGGGGGGTGGAAGTCCCCCCTGTCGAGGGATTCACAGGGGGGGCGATAGCCCTCCTGCACAAGGTCCGGGACAATGCTCCAGGATTATTTTTTTATGCAAACCCAATAATAGTTGGGTAGACCCAAGGATGGGGGGTAGGCATACCTACCTATAGTTTTGTGCATGGGTTTTTCACATGGTTTTGGGCATCATGGTTCTCTTCCCATGGTATTTTGTAGATCCAGTAAAGGGAATTACAATTATGTTCTAATCTAGGGTTAATGGATTGGGGTTTATGAATGCTTCGACATGTATATATATGTATTGTAACATTTAAAGGAATATAATGAAAAATCAATCTGGTAGTCCCGATTTTGGGATCCAGAGGAGAATATCTATGTATATTTATTTTGTGTTCTCGCCATTGTATATTTTTCCGTTTTAACAATACGTTTGCAGGTAAGTTATGTATAGGGTTAAAACCTAAATTTGACGAAATGTATATTATGGATTAGGCATTTATGAGTTTAGTTCTTGTTCAATTTTTGTATAATTAGCTTTGCCATTATGTTATTTATCATTCCAAGAAGTTATAAGCAATTTTGGGCAGTGGTCTAGAGATTGGCCTGGAAAAGTGGCTCGAATCTCAGGGCGACGCCCTCTGAACTAAAGATTTTGGTCTATAATTGAATGGAAGCAATGTCATGTGTGTGGTTGGAGCCTTATAACCATGCCCTTGCCTTATTGTGCATGCAGTTGGAGCCCTATAACCATGCCCTTGCCTTATTGTGCATGCAGTTGGAGCTTAACATGTGAGAAAAGCAACCCTAGCTTAGGGTTTGGTCACCTAGGGTGGTCCTTTGGTTTCTAAGTGTCTTTTAGCTCTAAGTGATGTCTATGAGAAGTCAATTGCAGCCCCACTTTCATAACTGAACCTTGGAGGTCAGGTCATCTCATAGTAACTCTTCATCTCATGTTTACCCTAGAAAACTAGTGAAATTAAATAAATGTGAGAAGGGATGGTTACACATATTTTGTTCATTTAATATATAAATTTGCTAATTTAACAACTACTTGCTATCATATAAACTTGTTTTATTTTAATGTAAATTATGAAAGCACATCTTTCATGTGGAAGATGGTGATGATAATTATTTATTAATCTCCATTTCAAACTTAATGTTAAAATAAATCAATTTTAAATCATCTTTTTGGTGTACTTGAAATCTCCACTAACCAGATAATTAAATACTTACTCCTTGAATTAAATATTTTGAAATTCTTTAATTAGACTAACTCTATATCTAAACATATAAAATAATTCCTTAAACTATACTTATAATTTTGAAGCTCTCTTATAAATTCAACATACCACTATAATTTTTTAATATTACTTTGTAATATTATCGGAAACCAAGGGAAGTACATAAGATTCTGCTTATGAAAGAATCAAGACATTGTGACCAAAACTCTCGGTTATAGAAATAAAAAATAAAGATATTCTAGACATATATAGATCCAGAAAATAAGGAATCAGAAACTATTCCATTTTCCTTTCGACCACCCTATACCAAAAAAAACTTACTATTTCGACTATAACAACAATAACAACATAGATGGCACAACACCTAGATACTAAAACAAAGATATAAATAAATTAGTAAATTAGTAAAGACAGTTAATATTAACATATGACATAAATTTTAGTATGGCTTGATATTCACATATGCCATAAGTTTTAGTATTGCTTGTGTTTCCTTTTAATGTAACATAATTATATAAAAGTATAATGATTATATAATATATATATATATATATATATATATATAATATATATAATTAAATTATAAGTAACAATGTTTTTCCCATATTGGAAACAAGTTTGACTATTGCAAATTCATAAAAAAAAAAAAATCATCCCTTTTTCTATTTGACATTTTATTTTTACTTGAAGTCAATTTCACTATTATCATTCAAATTTAATATTTATTCTTATTCATTTTTATTTTTTAAATTTTTTTATTTTTAATTTTAATATTACTTCAATTTTTTAATATTATATTTTTATTATTTTCTATTTTAATTTATAATATTTTTTATATTATATTCCATTTTTTTTTTTTAATTTTTAATTTATTTATATGTTTATGATCTTAGTTTATTAATTTTTTATTTTAAATATAAAATATACATCATCTATTATTATAATTATTATAATAATGAGATCATAATTCTTCATTAGTTTGAACATTCAGTTATGAAATTAAAAATACCTCACTGTTAATACAATAATTACAAACATATAATGGGCATTTTATTTATTTCTTAGCTATAATTAACATATACTTATCCAAATGTAAATTCAACCTTATAAACTAGGTGCAAATTAATATAATCTTAATGTTCATAGATGTGCATAAGTAATGATATTGACCAATATATATGATATCACTTTATAATATTTGTGCTAAGTAAATTTAATTGAAGGGATTTTTGTCAATTTAACTATGAGCATAATTAAACTCGTGACTTCTTAATAGTAAAAGTGCTTTTAATGAAGAAGTCTCAACGCCACTAGGTTACATTGTCAATGTCCAATATAAATAAATAAATTATTAAAAGACATATATTTTTATTTTAGAGATTAATTATTTTATATGAAATAATATTTTGAATATTTTTATAATGTTTAATTTTTTTAGATAATGAATATATTATTTATTAAAATTTTGTTGATGATTATTTAATATTAAATGGATAGTGTTCTGTTTATATTTATAATAATGTATCTAGAAGATATATTGGTCTATAAATTTATTTAGAAAAAAAACATCTTGCATCTCATGTAGGTGTTAAAGACACTAAAAAATTATCATTGATTGTCAAACTTTAGAAAATGTGAGTTCACTTAGTAGGCATTGGTGTATTTGTGGTTAGTGATTGTTGGAGATGTAATCAAGAAAGATCTTGCAGAGATGGTGTCAACCTCGATGGCCAAATCCTACAAAAGTCATTAAATTTAGGAGCTTTGTTGGGGTAGTGTAGTACTTATGGATGTTCATAACATCCCTTTCAATGGTAGTTGTGCCACCCCACCCCATAATAACCAGTCAATAAGAATTTCTAGTAAGGAAAGAAGTAACAAAAAACTCTTGATGAGTTAAAACAAAAGACCAGTCAAGCACTAGTCCTTGCATGGCCTAACTTTTAGAAACATTTTGAATTCCTTGCATGGCCAAACTTGTAGAAACAATTTGAATTAGAGACAGATGCAAGTGATATGCTATGAGAGCAATCTTGATAAAAATTGGTAAGCCAATATACTATATTTTTTCCCCCTGGAGAAAATCTGTAATTTCCATTAATTTTAGAAAATTACATGTTGTAGATGCTAAACGCATATGCAGAAATGTGGGCAAAGCCACTTACAATAAGAATTCTTCAAAAGAAGTATTCCAGAAAAGCCTTCAGACATGGCAGCAAGTAAATGGGTATGTACCCCAAACCAGTCTGTAGAAAATAGACCTCTAGAGTATACCCATACCCATCACAACAAACAGTAAATAAAGCTCCTGTGGAGGGAAAAAGTGTACAGTAAACTCTAAATTTGGCCGCCCAGACAAGTAAGAGAGGCATGAAATGAGGAAGAGAGTAGCCAAGGTAGCCACTCCTCCCCCACCCCCTCAAACTCTCCTCTTGAAACTGACGAAACCAGAGGTAGAAACCAAACTGCACCATACTCCCTCAGCAGCCTGTAGAAACCCTAGCGAAAAACAGCCATGATGAAGCGGCACGAAACGATGTAGAGACAGTCACCTCCACACCCCAGTTCCCTCAATGCTCCAAAAAATCGCAGAGGTATGCTAGCGAGCGACCAAAAATAGCACCATCTGCCTCAGCAAAGGAACCCATCCTGTCCCAACTAGAGCAGAGGCGAATCCGGGGGCAGAGGCGGCTAGGGTAGCCACCTCACCCCTGCAAAGAGTAAAATCTAAAGGCCAAAAATTCCCCGCACCCGCTTTGCAGCCCAGATCAAAAACGCCAAAGGCCTACTCCTTGGCTTGACTGCCAAAGCAGAGTGGCACGGTAGGGTCAAGGAGTAGACCGCTGAAATCTTCAAGACACTGACTCTCGCGATACTCAGAGCCCAAGACAAGCGGACCTCCAACCCGAATTCTCAAAGCTAAAGACGAGGAAAAGGACTTTAGTGTCGTGCTTTGGTAAATGAATTTTTATTTGCGCGTCACAAGGGTTCGGATCTGCAGGAATAATAGAGGCCGAAGATGTAGCTCTGCCACAGGCTATGCTGGAACTGTTAAACCTTCAAACCCTAACTGTATCTTTGAACCTCAACACTTATATTTTCAGACTACAGACTTTGGAAACTCGGCAATGGCATCGAAGCTCCTAACAATGGCGTCAAGAAGGGCCGCTAGAACTCTCACCAGAGGTGGCCCTGCCGCCTCTTTCTCAACGACGGTGGCAAGAGTAGAAGAAAAACCCTACCTCCTCCTCAGCGTCACAACCAATAGGTCCCGGGATCTTTTTTTTAAACTAATTATGTCAATAAGCCAATATATTATCATTTTAGCTTGTAGAAACATTTTGAATTCCTTGCATGGCCAAACTTGTAGAAACATTTTGAATTAGAGACATATGCAAGTGATATGCTATGAGAGCTATGAGAGCAATCATGATACAAATAGGTAAGCCAACATACTATCATTTTGAGATGTTTCACAAAGGAGCCCTGAACTACCCTGTGTATGGCAAGAAAATCTATGTCCTTCTTCAAGCGCTAATAAGTAGAAGAACATTTTCATGGGAAAGGAAACCATTATCCACACTAATCATCAACCACTATAATATTTATAAGTCAAAGTAAGCTTCAACAAACTAGAACTTACAAGTGGATGAGGAATTTGTAGTAGTTTCTTCTAGTCATCAAATATAAGAAGGAAATATTAATAAGTTGGCATATATGCTTTTCAAGGCCATCTACACCCAAAATTATATCTTTTAGAATTATTATGCACATGGACCCTTTACACATCATGCATATAAAGAGAACACAAAGAATGAGGACTTTAAAGAGATGTTTCAACACCTAGAGGACAAAGTTCATGTAAAATAAGGTGACAATGAGGATAACTATTATCTCTAAAATGATTTTATCTACAAGATAGAAAAACTTTGTGTTTGTAAAGGTGAAAGATTGTAGCTTATTAGAAAGGCCACACCTCAAAGGTTGTAGGACTTTTTTGGTGTTGGGAAGATAATGACAAACTTACAAAGGCATGTGTATTGGCTCAAAATACAAGAAGATGTAGCTCAATGAATTAAAGGGTTAATGCTTTGTTGTACTAGTAAGCCCAATTATAGAATGCAAGGTCTATATTGTTCATACTGGTCCCCATTTGACCCTAAGAAACCATTTCCATGGTTTTTGTGGGTGGTTTTTTTTGCAACTAGTGAGAGGCATTAGTTGTTTTTTGTGGTAGTTGATAGGTTAAATTTAAATTAATGTAAATTTGTTTTAACTTTGCATCTATCATGCAATAAGAGGGATCAAATCTCTCAAAATACAAGTTTTTCTTCATTTTTTCTCAATTAAAAAAATCTTTTAAAATTAAAATATCTTACATACAACATGTAAATTCTATATTAAAAACAAGAAAAATTAAAGAAATATTTTAATCATAATTTATTTGTGTGTACAATAACTTTATATAATATAAAATTAATATTATAATTTAAAAAGATTTGATCACCAGCATAGATCCATCTTTCCGCTAAGAGGGATCAAATCTTTTGTCACTCTATGCTAGTTTGCATATTAGGATATTTGATCTCTCTGGGCCCTTAGTAGATCTAGAGTAAAGATGGATTTATGTTGGTTTAATTCCCTTTAAATAGGCTACATTCCATGTGAATACCATGTGTCAATACCATTGGTTCTCAATACCATGTGCCATTTTTTTTATTAATATTAATATTAGGGTTAATAATGTTTTCTTGCATGGTATTAATAATAATTTGGCCCATGGTATCTAGACCATAGGCTTCACCCAAATAAAACCTCATTTTTGACGGTTCGTAAATGTAAAGTGAATTATGGAGTAAATATTAAAAAATGTTTTATTTATTTACCATACCTCTCATTTATTTATATTTTTATTAATTTACCATACCTCTTTAATGAATATGGTATTTGGCCCTTTGTATTTAGCCCATGGTATTAAAATGGTATTTGGCACATAGACTTCACCGAATTAAAACCTTTTTTTAAGTCTTCTTAAATATAAAGAGGCTTCTGAACTAAATATAAAAAGAAATTTTATTTATTTACGATACCTCTAATTTATTTATATTTTTATTTATTCACCATGTTAACACTCAGGTTGCCCCTAGGCACCTAGTAGGGATACGGCCGAGGTAACCACAAACCAATCTTCTGATTGCAGGTTCTAGCCCACCTGCAATCGGAGAGGGCTCTCTCCTTTTGATTCAACCTTACTTGATGATTTTAGGCTAGCTTTCTGACTTCAAGGGAGTGTTGGTTGTGATTGGAAAGGAGGTAGGATTCTCGAACAAGGAGGCACGGTAAGGTGTGATAAGTTTCGAACCATTGGGCATGGAGTCACAGATTGAGGCTTGCGAGCGTTCTCTTGGTCACAAGGGGATACGGAGCGGGAGAGCCACACATGATACAATTTTCTGTCTGCTAAAAGTATGGAGCAGACATCAGGGATGAAAGGCAAAGGAGAATCATTTCATCATGCTGACAAAGGGGAGAAATGGATGAATGGGATCCAGGAGCAGTTAAGAATTCCTAAGACATGCACTCATATGTGAAAGAAAC
>APFE031473739.1:52771-100241 GCA_000404065.3 Pinus taeda
GAAATATGTGATCTTTGCATCATCAAAGCAGAGCATATTTGGACCTTTGATCTCCAATCATGAAATATGAAACCTATTAGTATAGGTATCTAACACTAGGCTGAATGGTTTTTCTACTGGGTTCCGGGTATTGACACTGGTGAATTTTTCTTTTTCAGGCGTACTCTCTGTATTTCCTTTTGGAGCATCCATATCACTATGTATGACTGTCTGTGGTATCTCCATTCTGGGAATATTTTCGAGAATGCTCTCCAGGT
The DNA here is from genome assembly GCA_000404065.3 of Pinus taeda. Classification (NCBI taxonomy): domain Eukaryota; kingdom Viridiplantae; phylum Streptophyta; class Pinopsida; order Pinales; family Pinaceae; genus Pinus; species Pinus taeda. The sequence continues at coordinate 53,029 of APFE031473739.1, forward strand.
CTTTTTCAGGATGGGAAGAGTGCAGAGGCTACTCCATAGAACCATGTGTATCTGTTACATCTTCCACAATAACTTGTTGAAAATTTGGGACATGGTTGTCAGTTGTTTGACCGTTGGTGCTTTTCCCTTTAGCTTTGTTTGGTTGTTTGCCCTCCTTTGCCTTGCTGGGTGGAAACACATCGACAGTCCGTGTTCTTAGTTTGTATTGCTTATGTACCTCGTATATAGCAGTGTCATACCCTTGTTTAAAGTCAAAGGACTCTCCCGATTTAGTGCAGAATTGTTCTGCATTAAGGTAGGTCGGCTTTCTTCCGTGAAGGAGGATTGATGTTCATTTTCTAAATCAACCAGGTTCATTAGGGTCTCGTCTGTGGGATCAGCAGATGTAGATGCCTCAGTGAAGTTTTCTTGGAAAGGAGGTCTGATGTCGTGATCCTGATTGGCCCTACCTATGTTCAAGTTTTGGGTTTTTCTGAAGTTTGGGTTCCTCGCGGTGTTGGGCTGTTGATTTTCCCATGATTTTTTTCTCTCCACGTTGTCTAATCTATCTCCCATCCTGTTCATGGAACTGATGACTGCATCAAGTTTCTGCTCGAAAGAGGAGGGTTCTTCTTTGAAAGTAGTTTTTCTCTCGGATCTGGTTCTGTTTCTTTTGGCGATTAGGTTTTCTTCCACGCTTACTGCGGCGTCTTGCATTTCTGCGAGACTTTGAGGGGCTCTTTCCCTTAATTGATACGCCATCTCGGCATCAAAGCCATCCAGAAATTTGTATAAAGCAAGGTCCGGTGGAGGTCTTAAATTTGGTGGTATTGCGTTGTAAACATTATTAAATCTGGCACAGTAATCCAGGACAGCTTCCCCAGGTCCTCTCTTGATAGACTCATATTTGGATAGTATGTGCAGGGGGTCCTTCCTTTTCTCCCATCTGTTAATGAAGGTTTGGTATAAGGCTTCCGGATTTAGTATTGAATTAGGTGGAAGTGCCCTAAACAAGGTTCTGACATCACCGGTTAGACTTTGAACAAAGATCTTCATTCTTACGCTATCATCATCTATCTCATAACTCTCGAAATAATCCTGCATTTTCTTTGTATGTTGTAGGGCAGTGCAAGAGGTTGTGCCATCGAAGTAAGTGATTTTTGATTGGTAATCCTGAGGCATTGCCCCAGGATTAGCAGGTAATTGTAATGGTGCATATCTAGCCATGATGACAGGGATGAGCGGAACACCTAAGGCGAAGGGGATTACGGGAATAGCAGGGGAAGAAGGAGTAGTCGAAGTGGTAGGGATATGGGATAGAGGTGTGGTGGAGCTACTTGGGGAAGGGGGTGATGAGCCAGGGGAAATCGGGGTGGACCGGAATAGAACTTTGACAGGGGTTGGTACAACAATTGGCTGAACTGTTTCAGGACTAACAAGGGTCTGGCAATCTTTTTGTTTCTGTTCCCTGACGATCTTAGGAATTAAATCAGGATTTTCAACGATGGGCGGGTTATTTGGATCAGGATTTGATCGTGTATTATGTGTTTGTTTCTTAGGAGCCAGCTTCTAATACGGCTTTGAAAAGCTTCTAATAAATATGCAACCACAGGTCGGCCGATCCTTTCACAAGACGGCTTCTTCCTCTGTAATGCAGACTGGTTTCATTGATTTATCTGAGGAGGTCCCCAGCGGAGTCGCCATTATGTTAACACTAAGGTTGTCCCTAGGCTCCTAGTAGGGATACGGCCGAGGTAACCACAAAACAATCTTCTAATTGCAGGTTCTAGCCCACCTGCAATCGGAGAGGGCTCTCTCCTTTTGATTCAACCTTAGTTGATGATTTTTGGCTAGCTTTCTGACTTCAAGGGAGTGTTGGTTGTGATTGGAAAGGAGGTAGGATTCTCGAACAAGGAGGCATGGTAAGGTGTGATAAGTTTCGAACCATTGGGCATGGAGTCACAGATTGAGGCTTGCGAGCGTTTTTTTGGTCACAAGGGGATACAGAGCGGGATAGCAACATAGGATACAATTTTCTGTCTGCTGAAAGGACGGAGTGGACATCAGGGATGAAAGACAAAGGAGAATCATTTCATCATGCTGACAAAGGGGAGAAATGGATAAATGGGATCCAGAAGCAGTTAAGAATTCCTAAGACATGCACTCATATGTGAAAGAAACAACGTAAACCAGATCATTTAAGAATACAAGCTCATAACTGTCTCTAAAGAAAACATTGAAAAACGCAGAAATTGAACTTAAGGTGTAATGAAACAAATCTTAAGCTATTCTTTTTTCCTACAATTTAGAAAGGCGGAAAAGTGGTAAAAAACATAAAATTAAAAAGAGGAGAGGAACACTTATTGGATCATGTAGAAGCACAGGAATTCCGTGATCATTCCTTGGCCAAGAGAAAAAATCAAGTAGTTTCGCAATCCATGCTTTCAGCAATCTTTGATTATGGAAATTATGACAGTTACAGTGCGAGTCTTTGCTCGGAGAAAATGCTGGAAAGAAAACTGACCAACAACTACTACCAACCAACCAACCCCTCACAACATTGCTCAGGGTGGTATTTATAAGCAAAATATCAGAAAGACATCATTACAAGTGACCTCGACAGGTCTGCTTAGAACTCTTCAAAAATCTAAGTGCTCCTGGAATTAAATGCAAGTAAATCTTTTGGGCTACGTTGGGGGCAGCTGGATTGGAACAGGTGACGAGGTGGCCTTTGGGGACCAGATGCGGTGCTGCTGGAGTGATTGTGCTTCGAGGACTACATTTCGGCTCTGGTGTGAATTAAATGTGCAATAATTACGATTTGAGAGCTTCAAGTAGTTTCGCCCTCTTCCTATGAATCTGCTGGAAGATATTAAATGTTCTCCTGCTTCGGGCCGCTGCTCAAGATATTCGCTGATACTCTTTGCCGCTACATTGATGGCTCCTGCCGTCGACTGATACTCTTTGACACGCTTGATGCCCGATGATTTGATCTGATACACTTTAAACTCTGTGATTGATCTGCTGTTGTCTTTAAACCAGATCCTTTTGGCACGATTGGGCGATCTTCGGGCTTTTTCAGCATGCAATGGGCTAGGAAATCAGAAGATTCCCCGAAGATTCCTCGAAATGGCCTATTTCCCGCAGCGATGCGCGATTAGTGCGCATCTAAAACTGCCTCTGTTTCTTGATCTGGAGCTCCGAAGTGCGATTTTTCTTCCTGCGCGAAGTTTTCGGCTTTCTGGCTGCTGACGTAAGCATGGCGTCTGCTATATGGCGGATGACGTCAGCTGTGGGTCCCTGGTACAGAGCGACGCGGTGAAGTGCTGATACTGGAGGTAATGTGATGAAGAAACTCCGATGCGATATCGCGTTGGCAGGGAACGGGGGTGCTTGGGTTGGACACTTGGCGCTTGCAACCGCCGATCGGCGATATCGCAATATCGCGTCGGGCGGAGACGGGGGGTGTTTGAGTTGGAGACTCGGCGCTTGCGACCGCCGATCGGCAATATCGCAATATCGCATCGGCGGAGACGGATGGGTGATGACCTGCATGGAGATGAAAGTGCGATGTTGCGATGTGATTTAGTCTTTAAGGTTCTATAGAGTGTAAGTTTTGGGAGGAAAGAGAAAGTAAGTGGGTGTGAAGGGCATTGGAGGTTTCGGAAGGGGTCCAATTTTCTCAGAGGGATTTTATACTTTGGAAGGAGTCCATTGTATCTGGGAGGTGGTTTTGGAGGTCAAGGGTTCTTGCTGAGTTTCAGATAAACTGAGCAATTCCTGGGAGTACTTATGGTTATTTTTCAACCAAGGGGGAGGGATATTACGTAAGGGGATTTTACTTAATATTAATAAGGGGATGGGAAGAATAGGGAGCTAAATAATAATGTTAGTGGTTAATATGGAGATTGGTAAGAAAGCGCTAAGTTCAGGAGAGCTTAGGCTGTTACAAGGGGGTAGGACCATACTTTAGGAGAAAATATGGAACAAATTTGAGTAAAGCAGATCTTTACTTAAGCCAGTGTTATGAAGATGATGGAACTTAAGAGGTGTCAAGCAGATCTTGACCTCTTTCGGGGAAGTTAGTTAATGATTGGGGAGAACAGAGAAGCGGAGTCAGTTATACCTCTTTTGAGCTTCTTGCGTACAAATCCTTGCTGATTATGTCCTGAATGATATGACACCTAAAAACCTGGAACTGGTCAGCAATTCAACAACCTCAGAACTACCTACCCAGCCTACTTACCTAGCATTTTTTCTTCTTTTGTTTGGGGGTGCACCTAGACTTGCAAACCCGTCATTCATTTTCTTTTGATGCTTTCCTATCTACATACTACCCTTATTTCTTCCAGAGCCTAGATTAAGCTGTTGGGCTCCTCTGCTTCTCTACCTATCTAAGAATCTGCCAAGATTAAACTGTTTGGACAGATTTACAATCTCTATATTCTAAAACAGGAAATTTAAACCTAGGGAGACCAATATTAAACTGTTTGGACCTCCCTTTAACTGAAAAGTAGCGATACCGGGATAACTTTACAAAATTTGAAGGCAAATTGGATGAACTTGAAGTAGCTTTCTTCACTTGGAGACTGCTAAGAAAATATGGAGCATTGCAGCAAGCAAAGTACGACATATTTGGCCTGTAAAATTCCAATCATGAAAAATGAATAACTTGCTGCAGCAGGAAGCTAACAGTATGCATGCACTTTCATGCAAAGAAAAGCGCGTACATGTGGGAAAATTTATGCTTGGTCCATGGTATTTAGTCCGACATATTTGAACCTATGGTTTTGGTCTGTTGTATTGCATCCAAGGTGTTGAACCTAGGTATTGGGTCCTTGGTATTGGTTCTTAATGGTTTTGCACCATGGTTTGAGTAAGGCCTAGACTATAAAATGGCAAGGAGATCATTTGGCAAAGGTATCGATTTAAGAATTAAATATCTTAAGAAGAGCAAGATTTGAAACACTGGTGGTTGGTTATGGTGCATTGCTGGATCTGAATCAAGGAGGAACTTGAAAGTTGCAAGATGGAAAAGTTCTATTGATGGGTCAAATCTCAAAGCTTGAATAGTAGTATCTTTGTGTGATTATGATCTATTGTATTTGACACATGAATTGATCTATGAATTTGAAAATCTGGTATAACTAATACTTGAATACTTGAAAAGGGAAATCTGTCTTTCATAGATCTGTACACAGGTTCGGCGCAACGAAGGCGCATGTACACGCATGTTCAGTAAGTCATAGAAGCGTATACAGTGATTGGAAGTGATACAGTTGCGTATGCACACAGGTTTCAGTATAGTGAAGTAGCATATACTTTAGTTGCTTCTATTTATTGCTGTAATGTTCTGGGTTCAAAATTTGTGTCTGGTTACTGTTATTGATTTCTGATTATAGCATTCTGAGAAGTGTTTTATATTGGGTTGTACAAAGGAGATTGATTGTTTCAGATATACTTGATGATTGATTGATGTAATTCATGGATCCAGTTTGAAAATTTATGAAATGTGGTCCCTGGAAGAAAGAGAAGGTTGAAGCCTTCTGCAGGTAGTAGCCTGTGTACTAGTACCACTGCTAGTACAAGAGCTAAAGGGGGTTGCAGCTCCCTTCCAGGAGAAGCTGGAGAACGAGAGAGGGTTGTAGCCCTCTGCAGGTTGTAGCATGCGTACTGGTAAAGGACTGCACCAGTACAAAATCATTGTAAAAAGAAGTTTCTAATTGAAAGAAGATAGAGACATATTGCAGCAAGTGGTTTTCACCCACTTTGGGTTTCCACCTTATATCTTGTGTTCTTGTGTGTGACTGTCTGCACTATTTTTCTGTTCCTGATTGATGTCTATATCATTCTGACTCACTGATTTAAGATTAACACATGAAGAATAATTAAATTACAAGTCTATGAGTTATACACTGGTTTCCTTAACTGAAGTTGCGTATATACGCTAGTTTCTCTAACTAAAGTAGCGTATACAAATCTATGAAATAATTGAAAAGAATTGTCTTGATAATACTGATTCACCCCCCCCTCTCAGTATTATTTCCAACAATTGGTATCAGAGCAGGTCCTTCAGAAGAAGCTTGATTGCTTGAAGGAAGATCTATCATCATGAGCAATTACGAAAAATAAGCATCTATCAGGCCACCAATTTTTTATGGGAGAAACTTCGTCTATTGGAAGGTAAGAATTACTGCCTATCTTCAATCTCTTGGTATAGAAGTTTGGGATATTGTGGAAACATGATACACATTTCCATCAGCAACTCTTACAGATGCAGCTGGTAAGAAGCAGTATGAAACAAATGCAAAAGTTTTCAATACTCTCTTAGGAAGTCTATCTCAATCAGAATTCGTCAAGGTTATGCAACTCAAAAGCGCAAAAGAAATATGGGACAAGATCGTTCTGAGCTATGAAGGAGATGAACAGGTAAAACGAGCAAAATTAAAAACTCTTAGAATTCAATATGAAAGTCTCAGAATACATAATGATGAAAGTGTGGCTAGCTATTTCCTACATATATATGAGATCGTAAATTGTATGAAAAACTTGGGTGAAGAAATAAAAGACGTTGTTTTGGTTGAAAAGGTTCTAAGATATTTGTCTCCTAAGTTTGATTCAAAAGTTTTTTCCATAGAAGAAAAGCAGAATCTACAGAGCCTTACCATGTCACCACTGCATGGAATTCTAACTGCTTATGGAATGAGAAAAGGAGGATCATCAGACAGGAGAGGCACTGCATTCAAAGGTTTAGGAAAAGGAGATTACTATGAGTCAGAACATATGTCAGAAGAAGAAGAAGAATCAAATTTTGTCAAGAACCTTCAATGGGGAACTGGAAGATTTAGAGATAAGTTGACTTTGAAATGCTTTGCTTGTGGAAGAGTCGGTCATTATGCTGCAAAATTTCCTCATAATGATAAAATAGACAAAGGTAAGGAACCTATTAGATGGAATAGAAAACAGAATGTAAATAAGAAGAGCTACTACACACATGAAGATAGTGATGGATTGTCAAATAGTGATGAAGCTGAACAAGGTAATGATAATAGACTTTTGATGGCTTTTGAAGATGATGATTTCTTGGATGCTATAAATGAAGAAGGTCTTTATGAAGAAATTTCTAAACTTAAAGTGTGTTTAGATGAAAAGAATATGATTATAGATACTCTAACATTCCAACTTGCTGAAAAATATAAACACAATGAAGAGTTAGAATGTGAAATTGTGGGACTTAGAAAAGAAATTGAGAAAACAAAAGCCCTTAATCTAAGATTTTCTAAAGGATCTGAAACTTTAGATGAGATTATCAAAGTGCAGCGTTCTCCTCTAATGAAGACAGGTCTCGGATATTCCGAAGAAGCATCTCAAGCTCAGAAGCCATCCACCTCCAAAAGTTATCTTGATGTAGCAAGGAGAAGTGAACAAGTTGACAATCGACAGTAAACACATAATGCAGATTACCAGGTAAATCAGGGACCATTTACTTCAAGAATGAACAAATATTACCAAGTAAATTTGGGGCATTCTACTTCAAGGATGAACAGAAGCTTCAATCGATCACAGGTAAATCATTCTGCCTCAAGAATGGGTGTCAATGGAAACTACAATTGATCGGTTGGTAGGTTTGATAATCGCCAGAATTTCTTCAATGGCCAATGTTTCTCTTGTCATAACTTTGGTCATAAAGCTGCTCAATGTGTTTCCTACAAGACCATCATGACTAGGGAAGCTAAAAAACAAAGAAGTATGACTGGGATCATGAAAAGGACCTACAATAACTTCTCTGCTCTTGAAAATTAAATAGAATGTTCTATTTGTAACAATTTCGGTCATGAAGACTCTAAATGCAGGAGTAGGTTTTGGCAAACAACTCAGAAGGAGCCAACTTCATTGAATCCCAAAACATGGAAAAAGAAAGAACCACAACCAGAAAAATGTGGGATAGCCTTATATGCGGAAAGACATGAAAATCAATGGTACATTGACAGTGGATGCTCAAAACATATGACAGATGATAAGGAAAAACTTCAGTCATATACTACCTTAGAAAGGGAAAAGAAGGTCTCATTTGGAAATGAAACCCCTGCATTCATAAAAGGTAAAGGTTTTGCTCAGTTGAAAAAGAAAGTCAAAGCTGGAAACGTTATGTATGTTGATGGCTTAAAGCATAATCTATTGAGTGTTAGTCAAATGTGCGATCAAGGAACTAAGGTAATATTTAGATCAAATGGATGTATTGTTCATGAGCTTGACACGGGAAAAGCAGTGATCAAAGGCACAAGAACACCAAATAATTTATACATATTCAAAGAAGGAGAACAATAGTGCTATCTAAGCAAGAATGATGAACACTGGCTATGGCACCAAAGATTGGGGCATCTTAGCTTCTCCCAGATAAGGAAAGCATGCAAATATCAGGTGGTTCGTGATCTTCCTGACATCAAAATTCCAAATAATACAATATGCAAATCATGTCAAGTTGGTAAGCAAACCAGAACTAATTTTCCTAAGAAGGAAGGATCAGCTAGCAGGCCACTTGAACTTGTTCACACCGATATATGTGGCCCAACTAGGAATTGGTCACCTCGAGGAGAAGAATACTTCATATTGTTCATTGATGACTTTTCAAGGATATGTTGGATAGGACTCATGAAGTATAAAGATGAAGCCTTCGAAAAGTTCAAGTCATTCAAAGCTTTGGTTGAAAACGAATCAGATCGCAGAATCAAATGTCTCAGTTTCGATTGAGGAGGAGAATTTACCTCAGATGAATTCTTATAATTTTGCGAAGAACATGGAATAAGAAGGGAATTCTCAGCTGCAAGGACTCCTCAGCAAAATGGAGTAGTGGAAAGGATGAACAGAACGATTCAACAAATGGCTCATGCTATGCTTGATGAGTCTGGAAGTCCTGCAACCTTCTGGGGTGAAGCCACATTTGCCGCTATTACTATCCTCAACAAGACAAACATCCAGGTAAAAAACACTCAGACTCCTCATGAACTTTGGTATGGTAAGACTCCCATGGTAAAATACTTCAAATTTTTTGGAAGCAAATGCTACATTAAAAGGACTGATGAAAATCTTGGCAAGTTTGAACCTAGAGCAGATGAAGGCATTTTACTTGGCTACTCTCCCCACAACAAAGCTTTCAAATGTTACAATAAAAGGCTTGGAAAAATTGTTGAAAGCATTGATGTAGTGGTTGATGAAGAAGGAAGCACTCCTAGACAGGTAAAATCTAAAGAATTCAAAGATGACGAAGACTATCCGTCAACATCAAACCAAATTCATGACGAAGAAGAAACCCATGAGGCACCAGAAGAACAGATAAGGATTAAAGAGAAGACTCCATCCAGATACATTCAGAAGAATCATCTAGAATCTCAAATTTTGGGATAGAAAGAGGCAGGTGTACAAACAAGAAGAACCATTTCAGAAGCTTCAAGCTATCTAGCATTGCTCTCCTCCACTAAACCGCAAAATGTAAGAGAGGCTTGCAAAGATGAATGTTGGGTCAAGGCCATGGACAAAGAACTCGAGCAGATTGAAAAGAAAAAAACTTGGGAGTTGGTTCCTGGACCAAAAGATAAGAATGTCATAGGGACAAAATGGATTTTCAAAAATAAGCTAAATGAAAATGGAGATGTGGTTATAAACAAGGCAAGACTTGTTTGTAAAGGGTATGCGCAACAAGAAGGCATAGACTTTGAAGAAACTTTTGCACCAGTTGCTAGACTTGAGGCTATAAGGATGTTCCTTGCTCTTTCTAGTTTTCAGAAGTTCAAAGTATTTCAGATGGACGTAAAATCTGCCTTTCTGAATGGGGACCTAGAAGAAGAAGTATATATTGAGCAACTAGATGGTTTTATCCTTGGAAATGATCCAAAACTTGTATGCATACTCAAAAAGGCTCTCTATGGTCTTAAACAAGCTCCAAGGGCTTGGTATTATCGGTTGGATAAGTATCTCCATCAACAAGGTTTTTGTAAAAGGATCAACAGATAGTAATCTATTTGTAAAAATTGACAATGATAAGTTGCTAATACTTGTTGTATATGTTGATGATATCATTTTTGGTAGCAATGAGGAAGACATGAGTCAAAACTTTGCCTTGGTTACACAAAAAGAATTTGAAATGTCCCTACTTGGTGATCTCACATATTTTCTTGGTTTGCAAGTCCAACAAAACAAAGACGACATTTTTCTATCACAAACCAAGTATCTCAAGCAGATCTTGAAGAAATAAGTGATGGACGATTTGAAGCCAGTATGTACCCCTATGGTATGCAGTCTCGGTGTAAATGATGAATTAGTAGCAGTTCATCAACCAACCTATAGATCCATGATTGTTAGTCTGCTCTATCTAACAAGTACCCGACCAGACATTATGCATGCAGTGGGAATGGTTGGAAGGTTTCAGGAAAATCCCAAGGAAACCCATCTTCAAGCAGTAAATACAATGTTCTAGTATCTTCAAGGGACTCAAAACTATGGCCTATGGTATCCTAGAGGTACAAATCTCACACTTCATGCATATATAGATGCAGATTGGGCAGGAAGCGTGGATGACAGAAAAAGCACTAGTGGTGGTGCATTCTTTATGGGGTCTAGATTAGTATCATGGTTCAGCAAGAAACAAAGTTCCATTGCATTTTCTACAGCTGAAGCAGAATATGTAGCTGTTGCATCTTGCTGCACACAACTCCTTTGGATGATGCAAACATTGCAAGATATTCAAATCACTTGTACTCCACCCATTTCCATCTTTTGTGACAATACAAGTGCAATCAACATTTCAAAGAATCCTATCATGCATTCAAATACTAAGCACATACCTATCAAGTATCATTTTCTCCGAGAACAAGTGCTTGAACAAAAGGTTAAATTGGAGTTTGTTCCATCTAAGGAACAAGTTGTTGATATACTCACCAAACCATTGCCCAGGGAAACATTTGAATGCCTCAAACAGAAGTTGGGGGTAGTTGATGCATCATATTGCTGCTAAAACTTGTCTGGTTCAGAGAAAATTGGTTGTACGCGAATCTCATGAGAAGGATCTGTGTACATACGCCGGTTTCTGTGGGTACAGTCGCGTATATGTTGGTTTGAAGTCTGATATGGGTCTAACAAAGACCATCTGGCACAGGGTTAGGGGGAGCATATATTCTTCTAATAATTCATTGTTGGCACTATCTTAGAAGATCTTGGTTCACTTTCACAGTTGTTTTGATGGAACAGGTGCAGAGGGAGAGCATGGTTGCTGGTCTGAATGGTGATTGACAGATGGTGCTGATGATAGTTGTTATCATAATCTTGTTGTAGATATTTCGTCGCTATGTCATGTATTTCTTTTCTTATCAAGGTCATGTAACAACTTATCTTGGTTTCCCCACTATGCCTGGGATGAATGATGTAATGTTCTTGTTTTATCTTGGTGTATCCCCACTTGTTTGGGTAGATGAGTCAATCCGCACTTGGTTGGGAAATGGATGTATGTATGAGTATTTGGTGGTAGGAAGGTCATTTATAATGTATAAAGTTCTGTTTCTTTTGTAGAACATCTTCTTGCAGACCTTGCCTACAGTCAGGGGGAGTTTGGATAGCACAGCAGAACAAGAACTCAGGGGGAGCATAAACCTTTGACTTTGATGTCAAAGGGGGAGAATGACTTTGAATGTTGGAAGGTTGCCATCAAGTCCAAAGGGGGAGATTGTTGGCATTATGACACAAGTTTGGCACTCTGGCATAGGTGTTCTCCTTGATGGCAATGTTCTCAGGTGGCAGATCACATTTCAGGCAATCAGAATGGAAGAAAATATGGTATACGCATGTTCCTCTCAGCAAAGTCATGTATACACGTAGTATCACCATTCAAAAAGCGCGTATGCATATGCACACACTTTCATTCAAAGAAAATCACGTACATGTGGGAAAAATTATGTTTGGTCCATGGTATTTAGTTTGACATATTTGAACCTATGGTTTTGGTCTGTGGTATTGCATCCAAGGTGTTGAACCCAGGTATTGGGTCCCTGGTATTGGTTCTTAATGGTTTTGGACCATGGTTTGAGTAAGGCCTAGACTATAAAATGACAAGGAGATCATTTGGAAAAGGTATTGATTTAAGAATTGAATATCTTAAGAAGAGCAAGATCTGGAACACTGGTGATTGGTTATGGTGCATTGCTGGATCTGAATCAAGGAGGAACTTGAACACTGCAAGATGGATACGTTTTATTGATGGGTCAAATCTCAAAGCTTGAACAGTAGTATCTTTGTGTGATTATGATCTATTGTTTTTGACGCATGAATTGATCTATGAATTTGAAAATCTGGTACAATTAATACTTGAATACTTGAAAAGGGAAATCTGTCTTTTATAGATTTGTACACGGGTTCGGTGCAGCGGAGGCGCGTGTACATGCATGTTCAGTAAGTCACAGAAGCGTATATGCTGGTTGGCAGTGATACAACTGCGTATGTATGCAGGTTTCAGTATAGTGAAGTAGCGTATGCTTTAGCTACTTCTATTTATTGCTGCAATGTTCTGGGTTCAAAATTTGTGTCTGGTTAATGTTATTGATTTCTGATTACAACATTATGAGAAGTGTTTTATATTGGGTTGTACAAAGGAGATTGATTGTTGCAGATATACTTGATGATTGATTGATGTAATTCATGGATCCAGTCTGAAAATTTATGAAACGTGGTCCCTGGAAGAAAGAGAAGGTTGAAGCCTTCTACAGGTAGTAGCCTGTGTACTAGTACCACTGCTATTACAAGAGCTAAAGGGGGTTGCAGCTCCCTTCTAGGAGAAGCTGGAGAACGAGAGAGGGTTGTAGCCCTCTGCAAGTTGTAGCCTGCGTACTGGTAAAGGACTGCACCAGTACAAAATCATTGTAAAAAGAAGTTTCTAATTGAAAGAAGATAGAGACATATTGCAACAGGTGGTTTTCACCCATGTTGGGTTTCCACCTTATATCTTGTGTTCTTGTGTGTGACTGTCTGCACTATTTTTCTATTCCTGGTTGATGTCTATATGGTTCTGACTCACTGATTTAAGATTAACACATGAAGAATAATTAAATTACAAGTCTGTGAGTTAAATGCTGGTTTCCTTAATTGATGTTGCATATATACGCTAGTTTCTCTAACTAAAGTAGCGTATACAAATCTGTGAAAGAATTGAAAAGAATTGTCTTGATAATACTGATTCACCCACCCCCCCCCCCCCCCTCTCAGTATTATTTCCAACAGACATATCCTATGTCAATCTCATGTAGCTCAAAATAATTTGTCATTTCCTTAGTGTGCTGCTGAGCTGTGTATGTTCTAGTGCCATCAAATGTGGTGATCTTACTTTGATAATCTACTTGTAAGACACCTTGACGAGAAGAAATTACAAGGGGGGCATATTTGAGGGCCATAGCTCTAAGTTGTACAAGGTTGAGAACAAAAATTAGGGTAACTAGAGGATTTGGGACAACAAGGGGTGTTGATATAATATAGGTAATAGGTGTTTGAGGGGTAGTGATGGGTTGATGAGGGATTGAAGGTATGAATGGAGATGAGGTTGGGGGATGATCTTCAATGGTGTGGGGAAAAGATGGCGGGCCAAAAGATGTTGAAGTTGTTTCAAAAAGTTCATGGTGTCTATCAGTGGTAAGGGGTGTTTAAGGGGAGTTCAGTAGATTTTCATCAATTGACAAGTTTGCTCATTAGATTTCAAGTCCTCTGAGGAATTCTAGATTTGGGACTAGGTCTGGCAATTCACTATCAGACGTGGTTTTGAACAAAGAGAGACCAAAATACTCGTTAAAAGGGACGTCTTCAAGGAACAACCACTCAACAGGGCATGAATGGGATCTAAAAACAAGTCTGGGGCTTATTGAACTTTCTTGTCTTCTAATTATTCTCGGAATAAAGTTGGGATTTTCAAATACAGGGGGTGGATTTCGATCAGGGTTGGCCCTAGTATAGTGAGTTCTCCTTGAAGCCAAATTTCAAGTTTTTTATGCTTATTTTTTATTTTTATGAACTTTTTTAAGAAATAACTTCTAATAACCCTTTAAGATGCTTTAGAAATAAAAATTTGAATTCCTCAAAGGTTTATTAAAACTGAGGGTTTTGAATCCCTGGTATGGTCGCCACTATGTTATCACTCAGGTTTTTTCCTTAGAAGTTATTAAAGAAGGAATGGCTCAAGGTAACGAAAAACCAATATTTTAGACTCAAGTTCTAGCCAACCTATGTCCAGAGAGGGCTCTCTCTTTATAATTTAACTTTGTTGAATTAGGATTTCAGGCTAGTTCTTAATGTTCAGGGTTGTTTGTTTTGATTTGATGGTGGAATTAAGAAGACAGATGGGCAGAGAAAATATTTAGGCCATTGGGCTATGGAGTCAATTAAGAAAGACTTAACTGGATTAGATCTATTACTGAGGTAAGAGTCCACAGGGCAGGCTAACACAACAAGAGAAAATCTTCAGGTTCAAATGTATGAGAGTCCTAACCAGGGCTAAGGGCAATGAAGAATCCTTAACAGGGATTAAGACGAGGAAGGGAAGGATGGCCAGTAGCAAAGGGCAATGAAGAATCCTATACTATGGGCCAAAGGGGGGTAAACTACGGAAGTAAGGAGGCAATTAAGAATCTCTAGACCAAGGTAATTTATAAGAAAACATAAATAAAGCAAATAGTTAAAACAGAGAGCACTTAAGCTAATTCTAATGATATCATTCCTTGTTTGCTTTTAAGATTTCATAAGAAACACACATAACAATTTCATAACATAAAGAGAATAAAAATATTTAAACATGAGAAAATTATACTTATTTGTTCCAAATGTGCACAAGAATCGAGTGAAATGTCCTCAGCTTTATTTCATGATCCAGTAAACCAGTCCAGTCTTGAGTACAATAGCTCCTTAGCTTACAAAAAAATGTCTCCACAAATGCTTTTTAATCCACATCCTAATTACTTCAGCTTGTGAAGTATTTATACAAAATTTGATACAAAATATCTCATAGCTATATGAGAATTAATCTAGGATACAAAAAATATTTTCAACACGAAGATAGAGACAGATGGAAATCCATTTGCTTGTGGTCCCTTTATTTGTGAATGTGCTGGCTGGTGGAATTAGGATCTGGCTCTGGCAGTGGCCTTTGTAGTTATGTGCTGGATTCACTCTTATATTTAACCTACTAATACTCTTTACCTATATTGATTCATCCTGGATTACCTGTTTTCACCTGGTAGTTGGGATTACCTTTCTAGATTTACTATAGAAACTTATAGTAAATCTATAAAACTAGTCCACCATTCACTATTTGGTAATTTTATTATGATCATTTTCCTGTAGATGTCATCGGCCTCTATATATTTGGAGAAATTGGGTTTGCTGGTGAACAAGTGTTTGATTTCATGTTCTATATAGAACAAATTCTCCAGGCCATCATAAAGTACCTTTCCTGTAGGTAATGCTTTTACTCCTAAAGAACTAGCTTGGCTTTTGGATTGCTTGTGCAATCTGTCAATGTAATCTTCTTGTGTCATTAATTTGTCATGTATGACTAGAGGACTAGGAAGTCCTTTTTCTCTCAAAATGCCATATTTTAACATGAAGCTGTCGATGTCTACTTGAATGCTTTGCCATCTTTTCTCCAAATTAAGCATCAGGTTCCTTTTAGTAAGAACCTTCTTTATCTCAATAATAGTTATCGTCATGCCTTCAATTTCTAGTTCATCCAGCTGGTGCCTTTTGCTATTGTTCAAGAACTCTATCATCTGATTTTCTTCCTCAAGCTTGTCTCCTAGTTCTTCCTTTGTCTTTTGTATGGCTTCCGTAGTTGTTTTAACTAATTTAGTTTGCTAAGAAAAACCTGAATGGAAGACCAAATATCATTGATGGAATCAATGATATTGGTCCATATTATATCCTTGATGTCTCCTAATGGCTTTTCTAGTGTCAAATCCTTTTCAAGGATTCTTATTCTTTCCACCATCCTTTGGTTTTTTTGTACTTCTTCTTTATTCTGGATTTGTGCAAGTTCACAACTTGTTTCCAAACTTGTCACTTGGTCTATGAGCTTCTTCAGTTCTATGGCCTGGATGCTCATTCGTTCCATGGACTTAACTAATTCATTTGTTGTCCATGTATTGGTTGATGTATGTGTGGCTGAAGTAGTACTTGCTATTGGTAATGCTGTTGCTGTTGGAATTGTTGGTGCCAAAGCAACTACCAAAGTGGAGGGTATTGCTATGGAAACTTTAGGAATTATAGTCTAAGGAACAGTGGCTAGCTCACTCTGCTTAGACCACATCACATTTTCTAATTCTTTCTTAGTTTCCTTTAATTGATCATTCAACTTAAGGACTAGGTCCATAAGTTCTTCCTCCTTCTGTTTTTCTAAAACTTTAGTAGTTTGAGGATGATCAAGAGGAAGAATCTTGAGCTGATTCTTTAGTGCAGCTATGTCATCATTTTTCTTCTTTATTAATTTCTCTACTACTTTAACATCCTTGGGATCATGTCCCAACTCTATGACCAAGTCCTCTAAGGACTTAATTCTAGTGTCTTTGGCCTAAGATGAGGCATTTTCCAATTTTGGCTTAAGAAAAATCATCAACATCTTGCCTTCCTTTATGTCAAAGGTTGACATCAACCTTGTTTGGTTTATTGGGGCCATCTTTAAATAATGGGCATAGCTTTGCAACTTTAATATTTCATTCATTGCTTTCATTTCTTTATATTTTTCTTTAATATCTAGGCTCTAACCAGAAGGAGCCCTGAAAGAAGATACCTCAGTGCTCTGTTGCCTTTCCAATACCTGGAACTGTGAGGTGGATGGTGAACCTCCTGAAGGGATCGTGTGACCACTTTCTGTCCTTTCTACCAATATGTTGCCTATTTTTTCCTCAGTGTACTCTTGTTCTGCATATGGGTTTGACCTTTTCCTTTTAGCAAACGTTTGATCGATAGGCCTGCTGGAAGGAGTGGCCTCCTCTTTGTCTCTTTTAAGGTTTCTTTCCTCATTGAGAGGAGTCTACAAAACAGGAGGATTGCTCATGATTTGTTCAGGCTGAGCAAGCTCCACTGAGATTTCCGGTTGTTCACATTATTCCTGTTGTTCTAAAAGCTCCTGCCGTTTTGATGGCTCTGATTTTTCTGATGATTCTGGTTGGCCTAATGGCCATGCTTGCCCCGAAGTTTGTCCACTGTGTTCCTGCGACTGCCTTTGAGATGGAGCTTCTCCAGGCACCTGTACAAATAACTCTTCATCAAGCCTCCTATATAAATCCATCAACACATTGTCAACTAAAGGTTGTGTACTATATTGATCTACAAATGTGTTTTCCCTCCATTCAGATTGATTGGCATACTGTTCAATTTCTGGGATCCTATGGTGGATGTAGGGAGATAGCTAATTTTTTTACCTCCTATCACAAATGAAGCTGTGGGGATCATAGGTCCACATGAAAATCCGTTTTAATTTCAATCTTTGGAGGATTTGATCTGCCTCCTTTCTTGCCTCTCTACTGTTACAAATGAATGGTCCAAGATGATCTTTCATTCTTAGTTGGGCCTTCTTCTTGGCCTTAACAAAATGCACCTCATCAGAATTGATCATTTTCCTGTAGTACTCCAGAGCAAATAATCTCATGCGGAGATGCCTTGGCATTTTGTAAGGTTGAAACTCACATCCATAGATTCTTATCTCTGTATGGTTTTGGTACAAGTACCAATCTCCTACTTTGTATTTCTTTGACAACTGCAAGATCCTCCTGATGTCTGCACTGATTCTAGGAGGAGGGCTTACTAGCAACATGGTAGTCACTGGGTGTACAAATAGATAAATGAAATCTATATATGGGTAGGGAGAATTAGACATGTGGAACAGACGGGTCTAGAAGACAACAAATCTAAGATTCCCTTTGGTATCGAGTTTTTGGACAGAGAAGGGAAACTTATCAGTTTGACAGTAAAGAAATAAATGGTATAGGACTAATGAATATTTGAATACTCTTTCATTTTCCAATCTCAGAAACCGATCATGCATCTTATCTGAGATGAATTTTGCATAATCAAATTTAACCGCAAGAGGCTGGCCAGGGGTGAAAATAGACATGCAGGAAAAAATGATATCATCTACATATTCATTAGTGGTAAAACCTAAAATGCATGATATCATTGATGTGATATCTTTGCCCAGATTAGAAAAGTAGGATGACATGTAAGAAGGGGGGTCCTTTGGCATGTATTTTTCTTCAATAATGATAGTCTAGAGGATTTGAGTACTTTTGGAACTAGATTGCTTGGAAAATTTGTCAAGCAAATCAGCAATGGTAAGGGGAGTAAGGTTTTCACCAGGTTGTTATTGTAATATCTCATTTATGAATTCCACAATGATAGTGAATAGGACTTTGTGATCTGGGGACATTACAACTCTCATGATAGGGTCATAGTTTGCATGATAGTAGTGAACAATTTCCAGGAAGACATGAACACTGGGGAATTGATATTTGGGTAGGTTTGATTCCTAGAGGCCTATCTTTTCTGCATGGTTCAAGTAGTTATCTTGGTGTTTGCAATGCAATTTCAGAGGGAATTCTTCAAAGGTGAGGTCTTTAATCTGAAAATTTTTGTCAGCCAGGGTAAGATGGTCTAAATCTCTATGGGGAGTAGTAATTTGCATGACATTCAAAGAAACTGGGGCTTCCATCTTTGGTTCTTGTGGATTCAAAGACGGGGGCAAAGGATTTCAGGGAAATTGGACACAATTGGTCTATTTCAGAGTTATTCAGGACTATCAGACATCTTAGCTTACTAAATTACTTAAATTTTAAAGAAATTTAGCTTAGGTTAAGCACGAAAATAGGGTTTCTCAGTCAGAAATAGGATAAATACCATGTTTCAGTTGTTTGAAAGATAAGATGTTTGTTGTGCACTGTTTGCAGGAAGCGCACAGGTCTACACAGTGGTATGGAGTTTAGCGATTGTAGAAGGTTGACGGTTGGTAGCAGGTTGAAAACTTGAACATACTCTGTGTTTGCATGGAGAACAAAAGATTCTTTTCTTGGTAAAAAATGGAAACAATGAGTATTTTGGTTTTTCTGCAAAGTCAATGATTTTGGTAGTTATAATGGAAAACGATAGATGGCGCTAACTGACAGAGGTGACATTTTATTGTGTAGTGGAGGTGGTAAGTGGAGGCAGTAAGTAGAATCTATCACACCGCTTTTGGAGACTTGGCGGTATTGGGAGAGGTCCGCCCGATGCCATTTATTGGGCGACACGTAGCAGTGGGGAGAGCAATAAAACCACTCACATCAGGTAGGTAAAGGTTGACATTGGAGGCCGCCCGATATGAGCGACAGTCATTAGATCTGAAGGGGCTGAATCGTATGATGATCGGGAACGTGACTTGATTGCGGAGTTAATGGAGGGGCCTGACGGGATTTTAATTACGAGTTAGGGCAACTTAATAACGTCAGGGGCGATGTGATTGGAGGAAGGGTATTAATTAATCATAGTTTGATCAATGAATCCCTTTTTGTAAGGTGAAGGGTTATTTCTCTTAATTAGTCGCAACTTGACTAATTAATCCATTTAATTGTTTACTATTATGGTTTATATTCCAAAACATTAGGGCGAGATATTTAACATATGGGATTTTAATTAACTATACGGGAAAAGGGTTTTGTTTCTGAGGAGTTAAATATAATAAAAGTTAAAGTTAATATGAAATGGAAATGAGAACAAATCACGCTAAGTATAATGTCTTGACACATTAGTTCATGCATTTGAATTTACACATCATAACTTAGGTTTAACTCTCTTTTATGGGTGTTTATGTAAACAAAGGGGTTTTAGGTAAGGTTTATTACTTTTCCTAGGTAAATGGTAATTTTACCTTAGGAAAATGGATTTTTAGGTGAGATGAATGTTTATGGAGGGAGTGAATGTTTGTAAAGGGGTTGAAATACTTAACCCTTATAAGTTATTGTGGAATTAATCACTTGACTTTGTAACTGTTACATTGTCATCCATACTTTAAGCAATTTGATGATGAAAGTAAATGACAAGATAAATCACCATAATTTTGCAACCATCCAACTACTTACCCATCTACTCATCCTACCATTTTTTCTACTCCTTATTAGGGTGCACTTAAACTGGAAAACCCGTATCAAACTTTTCTTTTCCTTTTACAATAGAAATCTATCTAAGTCTATCCTTATTACATCCAAGGGCTCAGATTAAACTGTTGAGCTCCTTTTTTATTTAATCTACCTATCTACTTATCTGCCAAGATTAAAGAGTTTGGTCAAATTTTATTCTCTACCTCTAAGCATGAAATTGAAAACATAAAATAACCAAGATTAAACTGTTTGGTTACTGTGGATTGTGGCAGAGGTAACAAGCTGCACATAATCTTTTATTTTTCATCAAAGTAAATGGTAGTGGCATTTTGACTTGCAGAATTTCATGGTCTTTTTTCTTTCTTGGTGTTCATTTTTCATCTTTTTTGACCTTTTTCATTCTTTTCGTCCTTTGATTTTTCTTTTAGGATATACCCTCTTTACATTTTTTAATTTTTGATTTTTTACAAATATGGAAAATATTTGCAGAAAGAAAAGGTATGTACATATTACAGATTTAATCTCATCCATTCATATATTATGACCCCTATTGGTATAGGAACAAAACACCAACAACAGAGTTGGACATATTTTTTGGGTACATTGATACACCTCACAACTATTGGGTGTACCTGCCAACCAAAAGGATGACAGTGGTTCATAGAGATGCAAAAGTTGATGAAGAGAAGGCCATCAGATGTTCCCTTGAGAGGGGGCTTCAACTACATGTAGATGAGGAGCTCTTAGCTCCAAATGAGGAACCTCAAGATGATGTGGATCAACCACATGCAGAGGAGTAGGGAGTGGAAACACCCACTCATGTAGAGCCTTCCAAAGATGGGAGAAACCACAATGAAGAGGTTGACAGGTTATTTCACAATTCTAGAGAGAATGTGGGAGCACCCACATCACAATGCATGTAGAGGAGGTCACCATAGAGGTACGCTTGATACATGGCTCCGATGAGAGGGAGTGTAGAGATTGATCCATCCTATTTTGAGGAAACAATGCAACAACCAGTTTGGGTTGATGGCATGGTTGAGGAGTATCACTCCATTATCAAGAACAATGTTTGGGAAATGGTCTCAATATTGGCAGACAAGTTAGTTATGAGTTGTAATTGGATTTATGAGGCAAAAAAAGCAGCTGATGGTAGTGTGGAGAAACACAAGGTCAAGTTTGTGGCCAGAAGGTTCTCTCAAATTGAGGGGATTGATTACAATGAGAATTTTTCTCTTGAAGCAATGTACTTGTAAATTATATCCATTCTAGCACTGTCAATCCAGATGGGATGGAAGATACATTAGATGGATGTAAAGACAATATTCCTCAATGTCATGATTGAGGAAGAGGTGTATATTGAGTAGCCTAAAGGATTTGATACCTTCAACAGAGAATCACATGTGTGTAGACTCAAGCAAGCATTGTATGGACTGAAACAAGCACCTTGTGCTTGGCACACCGAGATTGATAGCCATTTCACCAGGTTGTGCTTCACCAAAACTGAAGCAGATGCGAACCTTTACCATACTGTGGTTGAAGGTAAATTGTTGATTATTGTTTTATATTTCAAGGATTTGATTATGATAGGTGATGATAAGTTGATCAAGTCTTGCAAAGAGGATCTTGCAAGAGACTTTGAAATGAAGCACTTGAAGCTCACGCACTAATTTTTGGGGATGGAAGTATGGCAAGGAGATGAGGAACTATTTGTCTCTCAGGGCAAATATACAACCAAGATATTGAAGAAGTTCCACATGGAGAGAAATAAACCCATGGAGACTCCTTTACCTGGTAACTAGAGGAAGGAGGATGTTACTTCCAGTGAAGTAGTGTAGGCTATTATTTATAGGTAGCTTGTGGGTTCACTTATATATTTTGTGAACACATGACTGGATATGTGTTATGTAGTTAACCAACTTAGTCAAGCTATTAAGCTGATCAAAATGTATTGGAAGGCATCCAAACATGTGTTGAGATACCTTAGAGGCACCACTCAGTTTGGTCTTTAGTACAGACGGATAGAGGGGGTGAAGCTTCAAGGCTTCACTGATGCAGATTGGATAGGGAGTCCATCCAACAAGAAGAGAACATTGGGTGGGATATTCAGTATTAGGTCAAAAACTAGTTCTTGGTACAATAGGAAACAAAGATCAGTTGCACTAAGTTCAACAGAAATAGAGTACAAGCTTTCTAGTCAAGAAGCTTGTGAGGCTATCTGGATGAGGATGATTCTTGTTGGTTTGTTTGGTCATCTGATGGATCCAATAGTGATTTACTGTGACAACCAGAGTTGTATCAAAATATTTGAGAATCTAGTTTTTCATGATCGATCCAAGCATATTAATATCCAGTATCATCATCTTCGAGATTGTGTGCAGAGGAGAATCATGTTGTTGGAGTGCATTCCCATGGAGGAGTAGGATGCAGATATTTTGACAAAGGCCTTGTCAAGATGAAATTTCAAGTGTCACAGAGGCAAGATCGGGGTAGTAGACAATCCCTTTCTTGTTGAGAGGAAGTGTTAAAAATAGCAGTAAGAAATCCTAAATTAATTTTTCCTTGAATTAAATTAGGAATTAAATCGAAAGTCTGTTCTTCTAGGAACTTGTAATAGTTAGCTAAGTTAATTTGACTTATTTGATTCAGTAAATTTAGGTTGGAATTCTATCAAGATTCATGTAGAGTGATTCCTAAATTTTTGGGGTCTACATTGAGTTATTTTGAGTTGTAATTAATTAACTTAGTCTAACTACATTAATGTTAGTTAAACTAGTTCAATAAGTTGGAGGAACTAGTAGGAGGTCTAGTAGTAGGGCTCAACTTCAGTGCAGCTTCACTGCTCCACCAGTTAACTGAATATTCACTCATAAATAACTCATGCATGTTAGTTCAGAGGAAGACCCAGTTGAGTTTAGAGTTCAGGGACAATGTACTATTAGTTGTATAATTTTCTGAGTTGTATAGATGGTGCATGCAATCTGTAGAATGCCTATGATGGATTGTGCATTAAGTATGGGATAATTCCCTTAGGAATTGTGCAAGGAAGTAGGGGTTTGGTAGGAAGAAGAATTGCCTAAGTGTTGCCTTGAGCTCGTATGTGAAGCAGAGAGATAAATTTAATTGTGCGAGAATTGATCGGGTTGAACAAGCATTGTATTTTCTTCTCACATCTTCTCATTAATGAAATATAGATAGTTAGGGTTTTGAGCAGTTTCTTTCCCCAAAAAAATATTGTGTTATGTGTGATTGAAATTCATCCTTTTCTACTTAGTGTTTTCATCGATCAATTTTGGTTTCCACTGATGAGTAGAGTAGATTCTTGTTTTATGTTTTAACATATCACGTAAGTAGTTGAATCTACAAGTAAAAATCTACACGTACTGATGAAATGATGCTAATGTAAACATGCCAACTGAGCATATTGGGGGACAATCAGAGTGCACCAAGTGTCAGTCTGTACTGAGGGGTGAGTTGGAATCATCCTATTGGTTGAGGTTATTTTGGTGGCCCAATAGAAGGCCTCCATGTGGCTCAATCAAACATCACCACATGGGACCTCCTAATTGGTCAAAATTATATGTATAGGTCAAATGTGGTTGGCACTGGTCAAACCGTGACCTTCCATGTATAAAATCTGCACTCTATGGTGGATCACCGAGTTGGTTCTTAAAAACTATATAACGTATTTTATGTTTGAAATCAATGTGTTTTGGTGTTTGGAGGAGGGGTCGAGTGATGGACCTAGCCTCCATGTCACATGATTATCATATGTCCACACCATGGCGAATAGAAGTAGGGTTGGGCACTTGTCCCTAGCCCCTGACCACATTGATAGCCATATTCCCACAATAGAGAGTTATGGTGGAAGAGTAGGGACTAAGCACCAAGCTCAAGTCATATCCCCTCACCACAAGACTGGGCAGAGGAGGCTATGCCTGAGGGTGCGAAAGGATAGCCCCAACCCTCAGTTCTTAGCATCCGATGTGACCTTATCCCCAGAGGAGTTGAGGCCTAACTAGTAGAGGTGTACAATTAGCCCTCAGTCCTTGGCCACATCCCCATGATATGACTATGATGGAGCAATAGAGGGCTTTGCTGGTGGGGGTAAATAGTTGGCCCCAACCCCTGACCTTATGCACTCCACATGACCCAATTTTTGCGCATAGCGGTTATTGGCCCAATTAAGGAGGTCAAAAATTTCCCCAATTTCAGTGGGAATTGCACCGTTCCTGGATAAATTTGTATGTCGACAGACTATGTAAAGGGCGAATTTGTAAGACAATAGCAGGTTTTTCCAAATTGTAGGAGATATAATAGAGCTTGGCTTGGAGAAGCATACCTTGCTCAAATTTTAACCTTTTTAAGATCAAGAAGAGCCTAGATGGGGGTTCTTGAGTGTCCTAGATTCAATGGCAGGCTCATTTTTCTGATTTGGGCACTTTATGATGGAAATTTTGTAGAAGAAAGTCTTTTCGTGCCAAAGAAAATCATATTTTTGAAAGCGGTATGAAGGCATTTTGAGCATGGAGAGAGCCTATAAGTGGCTTTCCAACCTTCTAGTTTTATCTGTAGCAGCTATTACTTTAGTAGAGTAGCTCTTTCTAGTCTTTTCTCAATATGTACTCGTGAGAGAAGCTATTTTCAGTACCTCATTGTAGAGTTGTTGTAAGTTTTTGTGCTTGAATTTTAAGTGGAGTAAACGAACTTGTTGTGTGAGTCCTTTTTATGTTGAAATTTGCATGACTTGTCGTAGGGAGCCATTTTTCTGAGTGATAATTATTTGTAAGAGAAACAAGCCACTCTACTGTTAAAAATTTGTATGTACTCATTTTCTACTAAAATCAATAGAGCGACCTAGTTGTTGGAGTAGGCATAGAGGTGTAGCTCGGGAGGGGTGAACTTCATCTTCAAATGTTGGTTTCTTCTCTTCATGTTTGTCATTTTGAGTTGCATGTGAATGCATTATTTTTAAATTTCAAGTGAAAACCAAACTCACTATTTTGAAGAAGCTGTAAAATGTGTTTACCTTTAAAGACCCTTTTTGTTTACTTGCAAAGTGTCAGAGGACGGTCAATTTTTAATAAGGAGGAGTGTTCCCTCCATTTTTAGATCATCAACTTAGAGCAACAATTTTATTAGCAAGAACTAATTTGGAGAATTTGGGTTTGAAATCTTCTGGGGCTAGTTTGAGGGCCTTAAATGATGTTTTTTTGGGCTAAATTTTTATTGCTTAAACAAAGAACCTTGTGACACTATTTGACACTCATATACCTTTCCAAGAGTGTAAGAAGGATATCCATTAGAGTTTGGATACAAAAGTTATGCCTCTTGGAAGTTGACCTATTGTGTTTGACCACCATAATTCAAGAGGAAGCCATGTCAACCCCCATTACTCAAGGAAAAGGGGCTAGCCACATGAATACTTTGAAGAGGACTCTAGAAGGGTCAAATTTCCAACTCTAGTTGAGACTCGAAGGAGTCAAACTTAATCCCTAGTTAACCATTGGGTTGTGTTATAACTGATCATCTAGGAGGAAAAAGAGGCTCTATTAATTTTTGTTGGTATCTTGTGCGATAGTAGAGAAAAAGAAACTTGATAGTGGAATGAGAGAGTGTAATAGAGGGGGGTTTGGGTTTTGTAATATACCATGAGCCATAGGTCTTAAGTAACTCCATAGAGAGTTCCTTCTCCTTTATACTTGTAATATTTCAAATTCTAGATAAAATTGAGTGGAGAAACCTCACCTTCCAATTGAGTTTTCTCTTGAAAGGGTGTCCCAGAGAATATCTTGGTGTTCATTCTGATTGGTGTGTGTTTTCATTTCATGATTCTCTATTTTCCACATTTTATCTTTTTCATATACATAAACAACAAAATCAATAATAACAAATCTCGAATATAAATTAATTAACCTTTGATATAGTATATAGTTTAATTTACTTGAATATTATTTTTGTGATGAACTTTACGAGATGTTATGTATGTTTCTAGTTTGAAGAAGAATTTGGTTTCTATTTCCATGTTGGAGGATAGAGGCTATGATCTTGTAATTAATGAGGGAAAGGAGTTCCTTCGTCACATAGCCACAGGATAGGTGAAGAGGATAGGGGTTCGAGTGAAGGACCTCTACAAATTGGAGGTAGAAGACTATACTGCTTTGAGCACTAAAGAAGAGAAGGTGCTGAGCTGAGACATCAATGAGTTGTGGCATAAAATATTAGGTTACTTTCATCATGGTTGTTTGAAGATATTGTAGCAATTTTCTATCTCTCTTCCCAAGGGTACACTAAATCAAAGAAACACATGCAAAGGGTGTACATTGGGGAAGTACACCAAAGCTTCCTTTCATTACGAAGAAATTCAAGCACAGGAGATCCTTGATCGAGTTCACTCAAATGTGTGTGGACCGTTCTTGACAACATCCATGACCAAGCACAAGTGTTATATTATATTTGTGATAAAAAATTTCTTGTAAGTATTGTATTTTATTCATGCAGAAGAAATCTCAGACTTTTGTGAATTTAAAGAACTTGTTGAGAAATATATTGGTAGGAAAGTTAAATCTCATATAAGCGATAACAATGGAGAGTATGTGTCGAATGATTTCAAAAACATATATGCATGAAAAGGCATTCAACGAGAATTGATAGTACCTCTTAACCCACAACAGAATGGAGTTTCTGAAAGGAAGAACATGAGTATTGTGGGAGTGGCATGAGAAATGTTGCATGATCAGGGCCTACCATTACACTTGTGGGATGAAGCATGCAACACAACTGTTTATTTGCATAACATAATCCCTCATCGAATTCTTGGGATGAGCACACCAGAAGAGGATTTTTCAGGAAATAAAATAGATGTGGCACACTTCAGGATATTTGGTTCATGAGTCTACTACCATGATACCAAAGATGCATGGAAAAATATAGAGCCAACAATAGATTTGGGCATGTTTGTGGAGTACATTGATACACCTCACAACTATCAAGTGTACCTACTGACCAACAGGAGGATAGGGGTTCACTAAGATGTAAAATTCGATGAAGAGAAGGCCATGATATGTTCCCTTGAGAGGGATCTTCAACTACATGTGGATGTCGGAGCTCTTAGCTCTAAAGGAGGAACCTTAGGATGATGTGGAGCAACCAACTCAAGAGGAGTAGGGAGTGGAAACACCCACTCATGTAGTCTTCCAGATATGGGAGAAAGTGCACTAGAGAGGCTGGCAGGTTATTACACGATGCTAGAGAGAATGTGGGAGTGCCCACATTATAGATTAGGTAGAGGAGGTCACTAGAGAGGTAGACTGGATACATGGCTCTGATGAGTGGGAGTGTATAGATTGAGCCATCCTCTTTTGAGGAAGCAGTACAACAACTAGTTTAGGTTGATTCCATGGTTGAGTATGACTCCAATATTAGGAACAATGTTTGGGAGGTGGTCCCAATATCAACAGACAAGTCAATGGTGAGTTCTAGATGGATTTACAAGGTAAAACAAGTATCTAGTGGTAGTGTGGAAAAAAATAAGGCTAGGTTTGTGGCCAAAGGGTTCTCTCAGGTGGAGGGAATTGATTACGATGATACCTTTTCTCTTGTAGCAAGGCACTCATCAATCAGATCCATTCTAATATTGTCAGCATAGATGGGATGGAAGACACATCAGATGGATGTAAAAGAAGCATTCCTCAATGACATGATTGAGGAAGAGGTGTATATTGAGAAGCCTAAAGGATTTGTGACCTTCAATAGAGAGTCGCATGTGTGTAGACTCAAGCGAGAGTTGTATGGAATGAAATAAATACCTTGTTCTTGACACACCAGGATCAATAGATATTTCACCGGGTTGGGCTTCACCAAAACTGAAGTAGATGCAAACCTTTACCATATTGTGGTTGAATGTAAATTGTTGATTATTGTTTTATATGTCGACAATTTGATTCTGACATGTGATGATAAGATGATTAAGTATTGAAAAGAGGATCTTGTAAGAGAGTTCAAAATGAAGGACTTGGGGCAGATGCCCTACTTTTTTGGGATGGAAGTATGGAAAGGAGATGAGGAACTATTTGTCTCCCAGGGCAATTATGCCAATGAGATACTGAAGAAGCTCCACATGGAGAGAATTAAACCCATGGAGACTCCTCTAGCTGGTAACTAGAGGAAGGAGGATTCTACTTCTGGTAAATTAGTGGAGGCTACTATTATAGGAAGCTTTGTGGGTACACTCATGTATTTGGTGAAGGCATGACCAAAGATGTGTTATGCAGTTAACCAACTTAGTCAAGCTATGGTTAAGTTGATCAAACTGTATTGGAAGGCAGCCAAACATGTGTTGAGATACCTTAGAGGCACCACTCAGTTTGGTCTTTGGTACAAATAGATAGAGGGAGTGAAGCTTCAAGACTTCACCAATGAAGATTGGGTAGAGAGTCCATATGACAGGAAGAGCACATTAGGTGGGATCTTCAGTATTAGGTCAATAGTTGTTTCTTGGTGCAATGAGAAACAACGATTAGTTGCACTAAGTTCAGTAGACATAGAGTACATGGCTGCTAGTCAAGCAAATTTTGAGGCTATTTGGATGAGGAAGATTCTTGTTGGTTTGTTTGGTCATTAGATGGATCGAACAGTGATTTACTATGACAATCAGAGTTGTATCAAAATATTTGAGAATCTAGTTTTTCATGATTGATCCAAGCATATTGATCCAATATCATCATCTTCGAGATTTTGTGTAGAGGAGAACCATATTATTGGATTACAATCCCATGGAGGACAAGGATGCATATATTTTGACAAAGGCATTGTCAAGATGCAAATTTCAGTTTCATAGAGGCAGGATCAGGATATCAAATAATCTCTTTCTTGTTGAAAGGGAGTGTTAAAAATAACAACAATAAGTTCTAATTTAATTTGTCCTTGAATTAAATTAGGAATTAAATCGAAAGTCTATTCTCATAGCATCTTGTAATAGTTAACTAATTTAATTTAACTTAGTTGGATTAGTAAATTCAAGTTGGAAGTCTATCTAGAGTCATGCAAAGTGATTCCTAAATTTTAGGGGTCTAGGTTGAGTTCTTTTGAATTGTAATTAATTAACTCAGCCTAATTGAGTTAAAGTTAATTAAACTAGTTCAATTAGTTGGAGGAACTAGTAGGAGTCCTAGTAGTGGGGATCAACTTCAGTGCAACTTCACTACTCCACCAGTTAACTAAAGATTTAATCATAAACAACTCATGCATGTTAGTTCAGACGAAGACCCAGTTGAGATTATAGGTCAAGGACAATCTACTATTAGTTGTATATTTTTTCGAGTTGTATAGATGGTGCATGCAATTATTAGAAGGCCTATGATGGATTGCACAGTTATGAGTGGGGAATTTCCTAATTAAATATGGGCTAATTCCCTCAATAATTATAGAAGGAAGTATGGGCTTGGTAGGTAGAAGAATTGGATAAGTGTTGGCTTGAGCTAGTTTGTGAAGAAGAGAGATAGATTGTAATTGTGCAAGAATTGTTTGGGTTGAACAAGTATTGTATTTTCTTCTTAGATCTTCTGGTTATTGCAATATAGATTTTCAGGGTTTTGAGCAGATGCTTTCCCTAGAAAAATATTGTGTTATGTGCGATTGAAATTCTTCCTTTTCTACTTAGTGTTTTCATCAATCAATTTTGGTTTCTTCCAATGTGTAGAGTAGATTATTTTCTCATGTTTTATCATATCACATAAGCCATTAAATCTACAAGTAAAACTCTATATGTATTGCTGAAATCATGCTGGTGTCAACATGCCAACTTAGCATATGGGCACCAATAAGAGTGCACCAAGTGTCAGTCTGTGGGGGTTGAGTTGGAATCATTGTATTGGTTAAGGTTATTTTGGTGGCCCAATAGGAGGCCACCATGTGGCTTAATCAGAGGTTGCCACATGACACCTCCTAATTGGTAAAAATTATATGTATAGGTCAAATGCGGTTGGCGGGGGTCGAACCCTCGACCTACCATATATAAACTCCACGCTTTGTGGTGGATCACTGAGTTGGTTCTTAACAACTATAGAACTTGATTTATATTTGAAATCAATGTGTTTCAGTGTATTAAGGAGGGGTTGGATGGTGGCCCTAGCCCCCAAGTCACATGACTATCATATGTCCACACCCACAACAAACCATAGTAGGGATGAGAACTTTTCTCTGGTCCCCAACCAGATTGATAGCTATATTCCCATTACAGAGAGTTATGGTGGAAGGGTAGGTACTCAACTTGACGCTTAAGTCACATGCCCTCACTATAGGACCGGGTGAAGGAGACAATGATAGAGGTCACAGGGGCATAGCCCCAACCCTTAGTTCTCGGCATTTGAGGGGACCTTATCCCCGAAGGAGTGGAGGCAAAACCCCAGAGGTGGGTAGCTAGACCCTATCCATCAGCCACATCACCATGATATGACCATTTTGGATCAACAGAGGGCTTCATTGGTGGGGGAAGATAGTTGGCCCCAACCCCCAACCTTATGTGCTCCACATGACCCAATTTTTGTGCATAAGGGTTATAGGTGCAATTAAGGAGGTGACAAATTGCCCCAATTATGGTGGGAATCGCACCGATCCTAGATGAATTTGTCCCTCGATGGACTATGTAAAGGGAGAATTTGCAAGACAATTAGTTGGATGTGTAGGTCATAGATATCAACGAAAATATGAACCTCCTTATGGAAGCTCTAACAAGCAAGTTTAGAATTGAAGAAGATGGAAGATACAACTGATAGGCTAGATCATATGGAAAATTAGGGGATCAAGAAGAACTCGAAAAGGAAAAGTTGAGTTAAAGTGGTGTGAACCATTCATATTCTCTCTTTAAGATTGAAGCAAATTTGGACATCAAGCCATATCAAGGTGATATCGATGTTTTGAAATTAAACCATTGGTTGCAACTGTTATCACTCTAGGAAACACTCCTTGGTTGTAGATCGAAGATGTCTGGTAACATATAGTCTTCAATATTGTTCTTTGAGCTACTGGAATAAATGAGGGTTTGGATCAAGTTAGATAACCATTTCAACTCTATTCTCACTCAAGAAATGCATGAACGCTCTCACCAATACAAGGCTTTAGACCACTAATGCTCAATAATTTGTAGATTCAATGGATAGATGGAGAATACTGACTGTACCAGCAGATTGCATACATAAACATAAATGAATGGCTAGCTACAGGTAGCAAAAGAGAATATTGATTGTGCTGGCAGATGCATATATGACCGCATAGGAATGACTAGCTACAGGTAGTAAAAGAATCTTGCAAATCTAATTTATCAAAGCAGAGATAAGATGATAGTTATCAATGCCAGAGATGCTCCATGATGGTTGTTGCATTGTCTGTGCTCCCTGATCTTTCTGTTTCGGGCTACAGTGTGCTATGGCCCTTCTCTTTCCCTTTCCGGGCTCTGTTTCCCAGTAAATTGTCTCCTGGGCTCTGTTATATGGTGGAATGGATCTCTAGGCCTATGAAATCCCTTTAAAATGCGGATAGTGACTACGTTCTGTTATGAACATAAAACAAAACAATACTGTAAAAATCTCACCCTCTCTATGTATTTTGGAATTCAAAAGTCCTAAAATATGGTTTAATTATCCATCAGGTCCACCCTCCTCGCCATCGCAAATCACATTTGGCCTGGCCTGTGTATTTCTCTTATATAATGAAATATGCGAAAACATTGAAAAATGCATGAAAAAATGGCTTTGGAAAACTTCAAATATCATATATTCCACTTCCTGGACCCTTTCGGGTCTGGGCTTCATCGTAATCGGCACTGGCCAAAGGTCCCTTCGTATTTCATTTAAACAACGAAAATACAAAAAGCTGCAAAAAAACATTGAAAATGGGCCTTTCGCAGACTTCAAAGATTATATATTTTTATTCAGGAAACCCATTAGGTTTGGGTTCCATCGCTATCGCGCTGCCCTTGTTTCCTTTTGTATTTCGTTGAAACAACAAAAATACAAAAAAACGTTTGAAAATTGCTTGGGCGCGGATCTCAAAATTTATGAATGCCCAACTATAATGTCGTCGAGTTCGGTTCATTGGGTCACCCATATGTATGTGCATAGGCCCCGCTTGTGGTATATTGTCGATGCTTTATCAGTGATGCGGTTAATCGCAATCACACGTCGCTCACTCCTCGGGCCTTTATATAACATAACATATTCTCCCCATCGATGCAACCTGCCGACCTGATCATCAGCGATCGCTGATCAGCAGTGTCATGCGCCCAATTTTAAATTGTCCCTTCTGCTCAGCCGTTTGTGATTAGCCGCATAGATCTAGGTCGTTGATCGACCAGATCTAATGGCAGTTGTTCATTCCTTTGTTTAATCCTGCAGTTGTGGTTTTTTCATGGTTTTCAAGCGTTTTTCCTCCTGATAGTGTATTTTCGCCCTTCCAAGGGCTCTCCTTTAATTTGATTTTGATTATTGGACGATCTTTGAGCAAAAATTGAAGATTTCAAGAGCATTGATGGATCCATTTTTGGGCATTTTTCCAGCAAGGCTAACACTGGCTCCTTCTGGGGATTAAATCCTCCCTGTGAGGTTTGAAGGACTATAGAACAATTCCTTTCCTATAAAAAACAAGATCAAATCTTCCTCCTAGAGTTGCATTGGGCATGGAGTCTATTTAGCATGAAATAAAAACTTGAAAATAACATATTTACAATACCAAGGATTGAAACCCTTAACTGAAATAAAGTTCGAAGAACAGCCCATTGAACGGGCCTTCAAAAACATCTCCTCCTTCCTTTGATGCATTCCTTTTGAGAAAACAATCACCAAATTGAAAATTGACCCTTTTTACCTTTCTATTAAAGGTTTATCTCTTTTGGTCAATGTGTATATCAGCAAAATCATCAAGGACTTGCAAAAGCCTATTGATTTGATCACCTACTTCAAAAAATTTCCAACATTTGGTATTATCAGGTAGAGATGGTCTATATTTCCCCTACTCTCTGTATGCTTTCAGCCTTGGATGTTTTGTTTCGAAGGTTTTGTACACCTGCTGAATGATAAGGTCTAGTTCATACTCTGCTGTGTCATTTGTGACCTGAAAAGTTAATATAAAATATGAATCAATGTATTCTTGTGTGGGGGACACAACGACTTCACCTTTTTCTAAATTATCCTTAGAGCAAGCCCCATCAAAGAACATGTCCTAAATCTGTGGGCCTTCTTCCTCTGTGATATGGAAAAATGGTTTTTTAAGCTGTGTAGAGGCCAACTGATAAGGCTTGGTAATGTCAAGACCAAGCTTATCCATGATAGCCTTGGGAATTGGATTATGGCTGGCTCTAGTGTCCAGAAGACAATTATGAAGGATTTTATCATGAATAGTCAGAGAGACATAGAATGACAGGGAGTTGTCTTCACTGTTTTCTGGGCTGAGAATAATAGCAGGTTGGTCATCTTGTCGATTTACATAGTCAGTGGAAGCTTGGATGGCATTAGGCTCAAGAGCCTTAAGGATAGATTTCTTGAAGGACTCATTCTTCACTAGTACAATCAAAGGCATAGGTATTCTTAGCTTCTGAATTTTTGATTGAAAACTGAAAGAAGAAGGGGACTTGTGAAGGCCTCTTACCTCTATTGCTGGAGCTTTGAGGATGATAGGATCAATTGCTAGTTGCTTCTGCTTATTAACTTGTTTTTCTGCAGGGAAGACAACTTTATGAACATGAGTTACCTTGAAATTATTCATCATCGACCTTAGATTATATTGGTGTTGATCTTTAGTTTGTAGAACAACTTCACCATCCCATTCTTGGCTGATTTGGTCATTGAATAATGACTTCTCATAGGCAGCTTTGGTTAAAAAAGTGGCACTACCTTTCTCTTCCATACAATGGATCTCATCATCTTCTTCAAACTGCTCTTCTTCCATGACTGCATTTTGAAAAGGGGTCTCCACCCCTTGGTCTTCATTGGCATCTTTGTTTCTTTGCAAAATCTGCAACTGTTCATTTTCTCTTCTATATGGATTTGGATTTGGAGGAGAAAAGGTATTAGGAACCCTTACTTTCCCAAAATGCTACTCAAAATTTAATTTGGAAACTTTTAGAGGCTAATGACTCTATCATTTTGGTTATTTTATCGATCTTGGGATCTAAGGATGATGAATTCTTGCCCCTCTGTCTCCTTCTATCAACGTTACCTTTGAGCTTTTTTGCGGCCATGATGTTTGATTCTACTTCCAGGGATGGATCTTGCATATCAGCTAAAGAAGAACATCAACTCTTCCTCAACAGTAAACAAAAGTCAGAATCAAAGGCACTAGCATAGATGAGTCTACCAGAGGTAGTGGTGGGTTTCACTTCAGTTGGTATCTTGTTGTACATGCGGTTAAATCTCTTATTAAAATCAAACAACAGCTCACCATTTTCCCTCTGTAAGTTCCCAAACTCAGTGTGGTAGTAAAGGATATCCTTCTTATCCCCCCAATGCTTTAGAAATGCATCATCTAACCATTTTCTAGCCTCTCCATCTAGGCTTTAGACAAAGACTCTCATCCAGACATCATCTTCGCTAATCTCCAGGTTATCAGCATAGCTATAAAATGACTCAAGATCTTC
Organism: Pinus taeda; assembly: GCA_000404065.3. Classification (NCBI taxonomy): domain Eukaryota; kingdom Viridiplantae; phylum Streptophyta; class Pinopsida; order Pinales; family Pinaceae; genus Pinus; species Pinus taeda. The sequence continues at coordinate 87,787 of APFE031473739.1, forward strand.
TTCACTGAAACACCTTCAGTTCCAGTGAACTTTGGCATATACTTCTGGTATTCTCTAGTAGGCATATCATTCAAAGAAGTGGGCAATATTAGAGGTCCATAGCTATCAGCTATGATTCTTTCCATTTTGGTAGGTGCTTGTGGACCTGCTATAGTTGTGGTGGCTAAAAGAGTACTGGCAATCTAAATGATAGAGGACTGAGGAGTGATTGATAGGAATGAAGGAGTATGATGGATAGGAGGTGAGGTTTCCTTTGGGCATACAACAAGAGGAAAACCTAAAGAATAAGGAACTTTATGAATCTCTAAGAGTTTTTCTTCACTGCTAGTACTAGAAGTATACTCTCAACATATATTTGTTCTATTACAGGCCTTTCTTGAAGAGATATAGGAGATTGTTTAGGTTTACCTGAACCTGATACTCCTTTTTGCAATAACTTTATTTCTTTGATGATTTTTTTAGGGTCAGGTACTGGGTCAATTTGTGACTTCTGAGGATTTCTCCAAGTATGCCTCACGAACTGAGCTAGAACTATGAAGTGGAGTCACCAAAAGGTTTGGCCTCCAGTAGAGTTGCTAGATAGATGACTACAACCAAAAAAGTGCCCAGAATTTGTTTATCATCAAAGCTGGATCTATGTGGTTTCCCAGGGAAGCTGAGCTTCAGTTTCCTCTCCCCGGAAATGATGCCAATAATGTTATCACTCCAAGAAACTCTCCTAGGTTGTATATCAGAGATGCCTAGTAACATACAATCTTCAATATTGTTCTCTAAACTATTGGAATAAATGAGGGTTTGGATCAAGTTAGATAACCATTTCAGCTCTATTCTCACTCAAGACATGCATGAACACTCTCACCAATACAAGGCTTTAGACCACCAATGCTCAATAATTTGTAGATTCAATGGATAGATGGAGAATATTGATTGTACTAGTAGATTGCATACATAAACATAAATGAACGGATATCTACAGGTAGCAAAAGAGAACACTGACTGTACCGGCAGATACATATATGACCACATAGGAATGACTAGCTACAAGCAGTAAAACAAGCTTGCAAATCTAATTTATCAAAGTAGAGATAAGATGACAGTTATCTAGCCTTAGACACAAAAGAAAACATGAACAAATTGTTCAAGTGCAAGCATAGAATAACAAAGAGAATGGACATTGAACATATAATAGCAAAAGAAACTTCTATTGCTAGAATGAAGATGAGAAGTTCCAAGGAACAGAGGAGGAACAATCTCTAGAAGTTGAACCCTTCTCACAACTTACTTTCAGCTATTTATAGCCTGTTTATAATGCTCCTGAGCTTTAAGAGACTTCGAGTCCTAATATTTTTGACCTGCATTGTTAACTGATTTGATGCCCTCTAGGCAAGCATGGGATTGAAGTTTTCTTCTTCTGACAGCAGAGTAACCATTTGCAGATATTTTTGGTAGCTTTTTGCGCTGTCTAGGCATTCTCCTATGCCAGAGATGCTCCATGATGGTTGTTGCACTGTCTGTGCTCCTTGATCTTTCTGTTTCAATCTATAGCATGCTATGGCCCTTCTCTTTCCCTTTCCAGGTTCTGTTTCCCAGCAAATTGTCTCTTGGGATTTGTTATATGGTGGAATGGCTCTCCGGGCCTATGAAATCCCTTTAAAATACGGATAATGATTGCATTCTATTATGAATAGAAAACACAACAATACTATAAAAATCTCGCCCTCTCTATGTATTTTGGACTTCAAAAGCTCTAAAATATGGTTTAATTATCCATCAGGTCCACCCTCGTCACCATCGCAAGTCGCATTTGGCCTGGCCTATGTATTTCCCTTATATAATGAAATATGCAAAAATACTGAAAACTGCATGAAAAAATGGCTTTGGTGGACTTCAGATATCATATATTCCACTTCTCGAACCCTTTCAGGTCCAGGATTCATCGCAATCGGCACTATTCAAAGGTCCCTTCATATTTCATTTAAACAACGAAAACACACAAAATTGGAAAAAAACATTGAAAATGGGCCTTCCGCAGACTTCAAAGATTATATGTTTTTATTCAAGACACCCATCAGGTCCAGGTTCCATCCGCACTGCCCCTGTTTCCCTTTGTATTTTGTTGAAACAACAAAAATACACAAAAAACGTTTGAGAATTGCTTGGGCGTGGATCTCAAAATTTATGAATTCCCAACTATAATGTTGTCGGGTTCGACTCATCGGGTCACCCATATGTATGTGCATAGGCCCCACTTGTGGTATATTGCCGATACGATATCAACAATGCGATTAATTACAATCACTCGTCACTCGCTCCTCGGGCCTTTATATAACATAACATATGTGATGCAACCCACTGATCCGATCATCGGTGATCGCTATTCAGCGGTGTCATGCACCCAATTTTAAACTGTCGCTTCTACTCGGCTGATTGCGATTAGCCACCTAGATTTGGGCAGTTGATCGGCTAGATCTAACGGCGGCTATTCATTCCTCTGTTTAAGCCTATAGTTGTGGTTTTTTCACGGTTTTCAAGTGTTTTTACCTCCCGATAGTGTATTTCTGCCCTTCCAAGGACTCTCCTTTAAGTTGATTTTGATCATTGGACGATCTTTGAGAAAAATTGAATATTTCAAGAGCATTAATGGATCCTTTTTTGGGCCTTTTGCTAGCAAGGCTAACAACAACAATTAAAGGTTTACTTTAATGTTCACCAAATAGATGAGTAATATAAAATTTCATTTGCTCACTTGAAATTATAGGGCCATGCGTAGACCCGGTCATAAAACCACATAGAAACCCTCGGGATAAAGGGAGATCCTCCAATAACTTGGTTGGAGGATTTTAAAACACCCATAGAGTCCCAATTCTATCTTATTAGATATGTAGAGGACCTGTGTATCCAATGGAATTACTTTAGGTAGATATAGAGGTAGAGTGTACATGACTACTCCACAAAATTTAGAAAGACGGAAACAATGTTGGGTATCTCTCCCAAGAAACCAAATGTGATCCTCAAGTATTTTAGGGGTGTACATAGCCATCTATGGAAGCAAGTAATTTTTTACAAACAATGAACGATGGATGAGGCTTGTGTCATTGAAAATGGTTTTTGTTGATGTCAAAGGAAGTCCAAATGAAAGGGAAATTTATAGAGTCAAATAACATATTTCGAAACCTTTCTGATGATAGGTGACATGCCCCCTAACTCCTCAAAGTTGAGGAGAAATGTAATTTTGAATGTATATGTATATATATATATATATATATTATATATTATATATATAATATATATATATAGTATTCTTGTCATTTGCACAAGTTGACCCAACCATTGGATAGGTCAGCCCCAAGACAATGATCCAAGTGGATATTGGTGGTCAACTGCTTATTCCACTTGGACCGCGACCATTGTTTCTTTCAGTTTCCTTAATTGTAGCACAATTTACTATTTTTGGCAGTTTTTTGGGTCTTGAACTTTCAGAGCCATTTTGAGGTCCTAAACAACATTTGTTTTGGATAATGGGCAAACATCCTCAGATAGATATTTCTAACAAGGTATCGTATGTGTCAAATGGAGATCGTATGCCAAAGTTATGACCTCAGGAATTTTATGTACTAATTTACCCCAATGGGGCTTGTTACGCTCAAACTAGTAGCGGGTCTAAGGGGGGAGCATAAAGGGAAAATTCTAGGCCAAGGGAAATAAATGGATACTTATCCCACTATCACCTCAACTAAGGCTCCCTTTTATTTACAAAATTTCATCGATGGGAAGAGACCCAGTATATTATGGGACCACTAATGAGGATAAGCCAATGAAATGATATGGAGTGACCCAAACAATCCCTTTCCCAGCAGAGTTATAAGGATAAGGCTTGATTGCGTTCTGAGCAAAGTACATAGTCTTCTACGGAAAGGAAAGGAGGATTCAAGGGTTAGGTTTATGGATATGACTTATGAAGGAACTTCTGAATCCCTAAACTCATTATTGTGATTGGTATCCTAGATGGTTCCTGAAGAACTATCTTTTCAGAGGAATGAGACAACACCAGACCGAGTGGACCCAATCTAGGATATGGAGAGTGATTGTATAAACCAATGATGTTCTTACCCTAGCCAAGGTGGGGAAAGGATCAAAGAAACAATTTTAACTTGAAGGTGTTAATTTGACCCTTTGAGGTACTAGCCTTGGGGATGCTGAGACAAAGTTTGATCCCAAAGATAGGGCTTGGATTTTCTCCCAAATACATCGTCAGAATGGATTGAAAATTAGAGGATACCTTGGGGAAACACCAACAAAAGAGACTATAGGATATCAAACTTTTTGGAGGGCTAGCTACTCGGGAAATTAATGCCCTAAGTGCCCCAACTTGGCTAGACCTAGAAGAAGGTGAAAAAAAATGTTCTTTTTGGTGACCGACTTTGGTAGAAGAGTGCCTTAGTCTTTGGGAGAATGGATTCCATGATGAATATGAGTAGGATTTCTTGGTTCCCAGCTAGGGAGGCCTCAATACCACTTCGCTAGCCTTTTAGGTCAAGGGGAAGAAATCTTGTAGCTTTTATACTTTGATGCACAAAGAAAATGCATTATCAAGGTCAAATTATTCTAATATAATTACCGCTAGGAGATTTCATTGATATTACATGGCCCATACATTGAGAGATGCTATAGTAGAGACAAAATTCCATAATTTTAAGTAGTAAATGCATGTAGCAATTAGCCCTAGAACATTGAAAATCCCAGTCCAATGTATATGAAAAAGTAAAACAATAATAACATTAAAATCCTATAATTACATGTAACAGAGTATATCCAACCATTCACAATGGACAAGAGAGAAGCTCCAAGAGAAGATCAACCAATATACACATATCAAAATTCATCCATAAAGCTCCAATTCATCCTCTACAAAAAGTGTGAAAGTGTTAGGGTCCCACCCTAACCCCCTTATTTATGTAATGGGATCACGTCATAGTCAAGAGTCAATAAAGCCCATATTAATAATTGTAAGTGGTTAATCCGCAATTAATAACGGAACCACAGTTAGTTGCAAATGGGCTGTAGTATTAGATAGATGGTATTATTAATACCATGGTATTGGCTCATGGTATTGCATGTATGAGTCATATATAAAGGATAGAGACTCCCTGCGAGGAGCATCGTGTCTTATTTCGTAATCGAGCTCTGCTCTATTGGAGGTTGCCCCCTCGAAGAGGCAAGTGAACATTACTCTCCGAATAATAAAATCATTGCTATTCTATGTTCTGGGTATCTTTTTCTTCGCATATTCTGTATTTGGGTATCATTTGCAGGGTAAGAGCATAACAAGTGGTATCAGAGCACTTTGCAGGGCCGGTGGGATCTCCATTTCTTAGCAATTTTTTTTTTTTTTTTGGCTAGAGACGTGTTTCGGCGTCTTTAAACCACGGGATCTGTCGTTGAGCACATAAACCTGTGGATTTGGGGAGGCATGCACGCAGGAAATACAAGAGGTGGTCACGTCTGTTGGACTCCCTTATAACCCCTGTGGATACCCCTTCGAGTAGTAGCGCATTAGACAGCATGGACTGTCTTCCACATACCCTCTGGGTATATCGGAAGCCCCCTAGGCTCCCTTGAAACCTTGCCATAGATAAACCATCAGCCTTCTCGCGGCTACAATACACTGAGAACAGCACTCAAAGAGATTACTCGCCTGTACGATAGGGTAGTCAGGTTGTACGGCTAAGGGTACGGTCGATCCTCCTTAATTAGAGCCCTGAAACATTGGGCCAAGTACTACTGCTAGACCCTTATGTATATTGCGATCTGTAGCACCTGACACTCCTCAAGACCATAGTTCCCTTTTCTATCGGGGGATCACACATCATCTCTTCCAGATTTGCTTGTGCAAAGGGGTGCAGCAGCAGCAGACATCGGTCCCAATCAGCCATTCCGATCTATTAGATCCATCAGATTCACAGAAGTAGTTGGTTCCGCCGCCCAGAGCTATCATATCCGCCATTCAGATCTCTCAGATCCACGAGATCAGAGTCGTTGTGAAGGGTTCCTATACCGGGGTATAATTTTCGCAGGACTTTTGGCCGCATTGACATTTTGAGGATTTGGCCACTGCAGTATTGATAAGGAAGGAGTAAAACTCCGTTAGGAGTTTTCAGAGAAAAAAAAAAAATTGGGGTGCTTATTGGTGATCTAGCCCATCAGAATTAGGACAACGAGCTGAGCACAATGGTACCATTCACTTCTTAGTGAAATTTTTTTTAGGCGGTCCCAATTTTAAAAAAATCTGGTTGGTGTATGGTAGAAACTAGAGTTCAAGCAATGACCAATGAAAGGATGGACAAACTTGAAGAATCAGTGCACCAACTCCACCTTCAGCTTATCGGACTATGTAGCATGGTCGAGAAAATAGTCCCGAAGGGAAAGGAGCAAGCCTACGAGGAGGCGTATAATGGCCATGAACACAATGAGGGTGAGTCTAGCCACTCTCCTCATGTCTGGCACACCCACTCACAACCCAGTTAGCGACCTCCCAAGTTGGATATGCATAAATTTGACGGTTCTCACCCGTCGGCATGGATAGCACAAATGGAGCAGTATTTCAAACTAAATCACATCTTCGATGATGAGACTCAGCTTATGTTGGGGAGCATGTACTTGGACAATGAAAGGTGGCAATGGTGGGAATGGCATCAACGTTGCACTGGACCTTTTAGGACTTGGCACAAATTCACCAAAGCTCTTCAAGACCAGTTTGACCAGGAATCATCTTTTTTGGGTCGTCTTACTGAGCTCCGATAGACTGGTACAGTGGATGAATATATTACAGCTTTTGAAGCCTTAGGCTTCCGCACTTGGGGTCTCTTAGATGTGTTCTACGTGGAATGTTTTATCAGCGGTATTAAAGAAGCTATCAAAGCCCAAGTCCTACTACACCACCCTCCCACATGGACAGAGGCTTGCAAGGTAGCTCGTAACATGGAACGTGCATTAGCAGCCCAATATAGTCGCCCAAATTTCTCCACTAAAGGTTGCTCCCCACAGGCTCACTCCATGACTCAAACACTTAAGGTCCAAAAGGTGTCACCTGCGGAAATGGCCGAAAGAAGAAAGCAAGGCCTATGTTACTATTGTGATGAAAAAATACTCCCCAAGTCATAGATGCAAGGAGCCCAAATTTTTTCAAATTGATGCCACTGACTACAGCTCAACAGAGGAAGATCCACCACTGGAGGAACAAGAGTTGCTAGAAGAAGACAACCAAAAGGACAATGTCTCTGATGAACCAGTTATTTCGTTGCATGCTTTTGCAGGGATTTCTTCCCCTCAAACTCTCAAAATCAGAGGTTTTATTAAACATCACCCAGTAGTAGTCTTGATTGATAGTGGAAGTACACATAATTTCATCCATCAGAAAGTCGCAGAAACAGTGCATTGCTTTGTACGAGCAGTTTCTAACTTCCAAGTTCAAATTGCAGATGGAGGCACCATGAAATGTGAAGGCCGTTGTGAAAATGTCAAACTTTGAATGGGGGATTATTAGTTGAAAACCAACATGTTTGCCATACACATGGGGGGTTGTGACATTGTCCTCGGCGCTGACTGGCTCCGCACTCTTGGGCCAATCACAATGGATTTCCAGGAGTTTTATATGAGTTTTAAGCAAAACAACCACACACATACCCTCCGTGGACTCCAGGCGGGAGCCCCCTCTATCATCAGCTCGCATAGGATGGAAAAATTGTTAAAACAGGGCAATCATGGAGTTGTAGCTCAATTAATGCCATCCAGGGAGTCGAAACCAAGTTGTGCCACTTCATCCTGAGATGTCAAACAGATTTTAAATAATCCATCTGCGCGAGGTTCTTTGACAAGCCTCAAGGGCTTTCCACCCTCGCGAAGGGGAACTCATGACTCATGCATCACCTTGGTTCCAGGGGCCCAACCCCCAAATGTGCACCCATACAGATATCCGTTCACCCAAAAGAACGAAATAGAAAAAATCATCAAGGAACTTTTGGAAGCAGGGATCATTCGTCCCAGCATTAGTCCTTACTCATCCCTAGTGGTCATGGTGCTAAAAAACGATGGGGAGTGGCGAATGTGTCCTGACTTCAGGGCCCTCAATAAGTTGACAGTTAAAGATAAATTTCCCATCCCGGTGATTGATGATTTTTTGGATGAACTCAATGGGGCTCAATTTTTCATGAAGCTGGATCTTCGCTCAGGCTACCACCAGATTCACATGAAGGAAGTCGACAACCCCAAGACTTCTTTCAGAACTCATGAAGGCCACAATGAATTCCTGGTCATGCCATTTGGTCTTTGTAATGCCCCCTCTACTTTCGAGAGCCTTATGAACCACATTCTCAAGCCATATCTCAGGAAATTTGTCCTTGTCTTCTTCGATCACATCCTCATCTATAGTTGCACTTGGGGCGCACATCTTCAGCATGTAGATCTACTCTTGCAACTGCTCTGCAAGCATAAATTATTTGTCAAGATGTCCAAGTGTTCATTTGGCATGGCAGAGGTAGATTATTTGGGCCACATTAAGGGGCGTGAGGGTGTCAAGGTGGACCCCAAAAAGATCCAAGCAATGTAGGAATGGCCTCAACCTAAGACCTTGAAGAGCTTGCGAGGATTTTTGGGTCTCACAAGCTATTATCGTAAATTTGTTCGCAACTATGGTCGCATAGCGAAGCCCCTCACCCAACTCCTAAAGAAAAATTCATTCGTCTGGAATGAGGAAGCACAACAGGCCTTTATAGCTCTAAAAAATTCCATGTGTTCCACTCCAGTTTTAGCACTACCGGACATCACCAAATCTTTTGTCATTGAATTTGATGCTTCGGGGACAGGTATTGGGGAGGTTTTAATGCAGGAAGGGCGACCCTTGGCCTTCACAAGCCAGCAACTCAGTGGGAAGAATCAGGGCCAATCTACATACGAGAAGGAAAAGATGGCCATCTTACATGCAGTCGACACCTGGCGACCTTATTTATTGGGGCGATATTTCCAAATCCGCATAGATCATCACAGTCTTAAATATTTTTTGGAGCAACGCCTATCCTCCCCACAACAAAATAAATGGCTAGCCAAAATGCTGGGATATGATTATGAGATAATTTACAAGAAAGGGAAAGACAATAGTGTAGAAGATGCATTATCTCGCCAATTTGAGGAGGAAATTACCCTGCTAGCAATTTCCCTCCCCATTCTAGAATGGATTGAAGAAGCTCACAAGGAATGGTTTTCACACCTCGGGCTCTCCCAACTCATTTCTCAATTGCAGGTAGATCCAAATTCCACCAAGGGCTACTCTTGGTAGGATGATATTCTTCGCTACAAGGACAGAGTCGTAATATCACCAACATCCACCCTCAAAAGTTGCATTTTGGCAGAATTGCACTCATCTCCCATTGCAGGACATTCGGGCTTTCAGAAGACGTATGCTCGCACCAGAAGATCATTTTTCTGGACAGGCATGAAAAAGGACATCCTTACCTTCGTAACAGAATGCGACATCTGCCAACGCCACAAAGGGGAAACAATCAACACACCAGACACATTACAACCATTGCCCATTCCGGCATCAATTTGGACAGAAGTCTCCATGGATTTCATTACAGGTCTTCCAAAGTCAGGGAACAAGTCAGTCATCATGATGGTTGTGGACCGATTGTCGAAGTATGCTCATTTCTGCGCTCTCCCCCAACCATTTACACCAACCTTGGTTGCCCAAACTTTCATGGATCAGATCTTCAAATTGCATGGCATGCCCACTTCTATTATGTCCGACCACGACCCAATCTTCACCAACAATTTTTGGCAGGAACTCTTCAGAATACAAGGCACTCAACTAAAACTCAGTACTTCATACCATCCACAAACAGATGGTCAAACCGAAGCCGTCAACAAATGTCTAGAAACCTACCTTAGGTGTTTCACTTCAGAAAAACAACACCTTTGGGTACAGTGGCTACCTCTGGCAGAATGGTGGTATAACACCAACTATCATGCCACCACCAAAACGACCCCCTATGAAGCAGTATATGGTCAACTCCCGCCTTCACCTACTTCATATCTCAAGGATGCTCAAAAGTCCAAGCAGTGGATCAACTCCTACAACACCGCGCAACTATGCTCGCCCATCTTAGAGATAATCTTCATCAAGCTCAGAACCGCATGAAGCAACAGGTAGACCAGCATCACTCAGAGCGCCACTTTCAAGAAGGGGATCAGGCCTTTTTACGGCTCCAACCATATAAGCAAACATCACTCAAAGACAAGGGATGTCAGAAAACTCTCTCCCAAATTCTACGGACCCTATCAAGTACTTCAACGATTTGGAGAAGTGGCCTACAAAGTTGGGCCTTGCCACCCTACTGGCAAAAACTCCATCCAGTTTTTTCATGTTCGTGCCTCAAGAAAGTGATTGGGAACAATTGCAGAATTCAGACTAGTCTCCCGGAATTGGACGAAGAAGGATCCATCTGGCTTCAACCGGAACAGGTCCTCGACACACGAGAAAAGCAACTGCGCGGCCGCATGATTAAGGAAGTCCTCGTCAGATGGAAAGACACCTCTCCAGAAGATGCAACTTGGGAGCCAGCCACTATTCTGCAGCAGTTTTCGTAGCTTCAGCCTTCAGGACAAGGCTAGTATTAAGGGGGTGGGCATGTTAGGATCCCACCCTAACCCCCTTATCTATGTAATGGGACCACGTCATAGTCAAGAGTCAATAAAGCCCATATTAATAATTGTAAGTGGTTAATCCACAATTAATAACGGAACCACAACTAGTTGCAAATGGGCCGTAGTATTAGATAGATGGTATTAGTAATACACGATATTGGCCCGTGGTTTTGCACGTAGGAGTCATATATAAAGGATAGAAACTCCCTGCGAGGAGCATCGTGTCTTATTTTGTAATCTAGCTCTACTCTAGTGGAGGTTGCCCCCTCGAAGAGGCAAGTGAACATTACTCTCTGAATAATAAAATCATTGTTATTTTGTGTTCTGGGTATCTTTTCTTCGCATATTCTGTGTTTTGGGTCTCTTTTCTTCGCATATTCTGTATTTGGGTATCATTTGCAGGTTAAGAGCATAACAAGATACAATATAATACATTATCTTCATAATATTTTTCATGATCTAGCTGAGGCAGGCATTCCCATGCTCAGCTTTATAAATTCATTTTCATGTACATAGGATAGACAATCGTCTGTGTAGCAGACTGATGATTCTGACTCATCATCCTTTGATTTGAATGATCATCTGTTTGGCAATGATGCACAGTTGATGTCTTTATATTCCTGAATATATCGTAGCCGAGATGGATGAAACTAGATCGAGGGTCTTCAAAACTCGTTCAATCTTCACTCAGAGTACAAGTCGATCCATGTGAAAAAATGTTATGGAGTCGAACATGGAAAGACATCGCCTGATTACTAGCCAATGATGTAAGTTGTTAATAGGCACGAGAGGAATCACAAATAATGACAATAACCCTCAAGGTACTACAGTACAATTCGCGCGGTGTGAAAAAGGACTTGGTGTCGAACACCACGCAAAATCTCTCGGTCGAAGGCCATTAATGTAAACCTGTCACCGTAAGTGAGAAACTTGCCATTGAGGAATGCAAGCTTCAAAGTACTGAAAGTGTTGTTCCTAGGTCGACTTCTTGGATAATGATCTGATGTCGACAAGAAGTAACCCATCATAAGAGGGCCTAAATGAATCCCACATCTACGACACGGAATGAAGCAAATGATTTCGGAGGTGAAAACGATCTGATGATACAGGGTTCAGGGTGGCGGTCATGAAAGAATGGAGCGTGAATTGAAGTGATCAGAATGACCAACTATTTTTCTCCTACAATAGTTATCAAAATCGTTTTTTATAAGATATTTTAATTTAAATTGATATTAAATTTTAAATAATATTCAAATTTTCTGAAATGTCGTAATCCATATAAAAATCAAATATATTAAAAACTAATAAACTTAAAAAGTATCACGTTCTTGTGGATCACATTCTCTTCTTATAACATAAATAGCAAAAATTAAAATTGGACTTTTATAATATTAAAATAAAAAACAAAATAAAATAAAAGATTTCACAAATATCTTTTAATAAAAAGTTCTAATAAAATAGAATATATATCCATATTTATCTATCTACTATATAGTATATATTAATTATCATATAGGATATATAAACAAAGATACAGGCTAAATGTTTTTTAATTATATTTTTTCACATAAAAATATTTTTAACTAAAACAAAATATTAAAGTACTGAATACTAATTTTAAGTAAAACATAAATCTAATAATAATAGCGCATTACATTATTCAAACTACAAGTAATAAATGTTTTTAAACATAAATTTTATAAAACACATTATATCGCTAGCAGAGTTAAGTGTAGTTCTTTCTTCCTGGACTGTGG